>JABXWE010000245.1:0-97958 GCA_014611495.1 Limonius californicus | reverse complement strand
AAACTATCTAGCCTTTAATGCAAGTTTTTAAATTACCCGCCTTAAATTACTTGCTTTCAATATGGCCGCCTCACAAAATCTAGCTACTGAAACATCAAAGGCGCCGCCGAGAGTGGCGCTTCTGTGTCCGTAGGTATTTATTCTGTGCTATTATTATGAAACCTTGGTAGATTTCTACCTTACCTACAGTAACATGATTATTTTGACAGTTTTCTCACAAATTTCTGTTCTGTGTAATAGTACTTGCGCTGCAGAATTTTGTACAAAATTGGGTTCAAAATTTTGTACAAAATTCTGTAGCTCGTGCTGTAAAGTCTACAGAATTTTATTCAGAAACAACGTCAAATCGAAGTGTGCATCAATGATCACAGAGAGCAAAGACGTAAATATTTTACCACGTGTACCGCCTAAAATATCTCAACACTAGCCATTCTACACAAACTTAACATGTATATCGTATAAAAAAAAAAAACCTTCCCGAAAAAGCAAAAATAATACAAGTCGCGAAAAGATAAACAACATTCGAGGTTATGTAAACCAAAGTAAACTATTATTATGAAACCTTGATAGAGTTCTACCTTACCTACAGCAAATACGTTAATATATTAATACAGGAAACTTCGCCGAAAATCTCGTGACACTGACTGCAGCGCTCCGTGCGGCTTGGTGGGCCACTAAGATTTGTATTTGGCAGCTGTCGAAAACATTTGTCGCACATTTAAAGCAAATACCGTTTACTTTATTATAACAAAAAACTTATTTAATTAATAATATTTGATAATTATATTTAGTTTACTTTGTAAGTTAAAATAAGCAGTTAAGTTTATAACATTTTGTAGGGTTAGGTTTTTATTTATTAACATGAATTTAAAACAGTAATCTGTAAATTTATTATCCAAATTTACTGAAACTTGCCCACCGAACTGCGTAGATGACGCCACTATCAATGTCCCACATTTGTTAATGCTAAACTTATATGAGTTTCCTGTATTAATATATTAAAGTATTTGCCTACAGTAACGTGATTATTAAGACAGTTTTCTCACAAATTTCTGTTCTGTGTAATACTTGCTTTGTAGAATTTTGTACAAAATTAGGTTCAAAATTTTGTACATAATTCTGTAGCTCGTGCTCTTAAGTCTACAAAGTTTTATACAGAAACAACGTCAAATTGAACACTTTCTAGTGTGCAACAATGATCACAGAGAGCAAACACGTAAATATTTTACCACGTATACCGCCTAAAATCTCTCAACCCTAGCCATTCTACACAAACTTTATAGGAGTATAACTTATAAACAAAAAAAAACCTTCCCGAAAACGCAAAAATAATACAAGCCACGAAAAGATAAACAACATTCGAGGTTATGTAAACAAAAGTAAACAATTATTATTAAACCCTGATAGATTTCTACCTTACCTACAGTAACATGATTATTTTGATAGTTTTCTCAGAAATTTTTGTACCATGTAATATGTGTTTTGCAGAATTTTGTACAAAATTATGTGCCGTGTCATACAGGCCGAAAACATAACAAAACGTAACATAACCGCAATTAATTTGAAATACTTTACCCTCTCTACTAAGCCTTAGATATTTACACTAACAAAATCATAGCCTTCTGAGGACAAAAAGATCCACATTATTATTCGTCGCAGAAAGTAAACAAATTAGTTTAATTTCTGAATGTTTTACGCAATGCAAATTTATTGTAATCTCACGTTTTTTTTAGGTTAACAAAATGCAGTTAGAAGAAAACGTGGGTGAAGAAAGTTTTACTGTGAGATCAACAGACCCAAACAAACCCAACCTAGCCTTCACATGTCAGGCATCATCGCCAGAGCTTCAAGAGCAATGGTTAACGACAATAGGCAATATCTTACAAACGCAGAAAGACTTCCTAAAAGCTATCCAAAGCCCAATCGCTTATCAGAAAGAACTTACCAAAGAAGCGTGAGTATAATATTTCGCCTTTTTGGGCTTGGGAATCCATAATAGACTATGTGCTGGTTGTGATCTGTGACGGACTGATACTAATATATCTGTTTAGTAACATGTATAAGCTATAGAGAAACGAAAAATGTGGAATATTGTGTGCTTTTGTTTTAATTTTAGATATGAGTTTGTAACTAGTTGACAAATATTCCACACTTTTTGTTTGGTTATTGTGCTGGTTTGGGGACTAAAACGGTTGCAATGGTGCCATGCTGGCAGTTTTCAAGCTCTAATTCTTTCTACCTATCTGAACTGTAGCTTGAGTCAAGTTGCATGAAACAGTCTTTCTAATACTACCTACTTCAAATTAGTAATAGGGTGCAAGACTATTTTTAATTGCTTTTCGGTTGCATAAATATTGTGCAATTTGAATGTTCACATACGAAGACAGTAATTAAATCTCAATTTTCGATAGGCACTTTTAAAAGTTTTATATATCTTCACCAGTATTTCTCACAGAGTAGCTGTTAGCTTCTTTTTAAAAAGTTAGATGCTATAATAGAAAGGAGAGCTAATCTAAGCAGTCTTATAACTTTCATTTTTATTGCATCAGCTCATTATTTTAAATAGAAACGAGAATTGTTAACAATTTTCTAAATTTAGTTCGAGATCCTGTATCAATAGTCGTAGAGAATGGATAAATAATACTCTCTTTGCTTTGTATGCAATGAATTTTAGGCAAAATAATTGAAAAGTATATTACAGGCATAAGAAAGAAAATCTAAAATTGTTATTCTAATTAAAAAAGATTTTTGTTTGGATCTCCAGCTAAATTTTTTCATTTATTATTAATAATAAGGTATGTAGCAACTTCTGGAGTATTGTTAGCAGTCAATGACACTGTTTTCATTATTCTTGCTCAAAATTGTGGTGATTCAAACATAAAAAGTTTAAATTATATAGAACATGATGTTCTACGTTTTTGCTACATAGGCATAAACACTGTGTATTAGAAACCTGTAAATTGCTAATTTTTGATAGTGATTGCTTTATCATTAAATCCTGAAAGTTGCACGTATATAAAATGAACCTGTTTGGGCATGAACAATTGCATTTGTACCTATTATTTGAATATATCACGCTAAGAATAATAAGTAAAAATAATCAATAATAAGTGCTGCTACTTAATATATAAATTTTCGCCAATAATACTCTTTAAGATCTGATCTTACACATGAAGTGATATATGTTGTATTAATTGTATTGTTAATTGTATTAATCTAAGTTTTGTCGTGTACATAGGATGATGTATGTTTGTACATATATATAATATTATATTGATTAATAAGCAATGAAAATGCAAGTTTTCAATAGAATAAAATATAAAATACAAATAACTCTTTTATTACAATACCTCGAGGTTTACATACGTTTCCTGTATTGGGTCCTATCTTTCTTGACTCTGGCTGTTTGCTTGTTGAAAATCTCTCCGAGTTCTTGCTGCACCTCTTCAAACAATTTAAGTCTTAACATTTTCTATTAACAGCTTGTTTGTGACGGTTTCCTTTGAATATAACAAAACTAATAACAATTGCTTGGATTTTCAGGTTATTTGGGCGTTTGGTTTTGCTTTTTGTTTTTTTTACTACCTGCTAGTTCAAATTACTTGTTTGATCATTGCTTACCTTCTTCTAAACAGTCCTTTCTTGGATCTATCGTCAATGTGGGATCCAACTCCTCTTCGAAAAACAGTTTCTATACCAGCTACACCAACCACCCCTCCCGTGGACGCTAACAAGCAACACAGAAAAACAACACATGCAATACATAAAGCAAACACAATCGGAATACCTTCAGAGGCTGATCTTGCAGAGGCTAAGCCCCAAACACCTACCAGCAGAACAAGACTGAATATTTTTGGTTTTCGCAATACACTTAGAGCCAAACATAAAAGTGATGTTCCCGTACTGGAATCTCCAAAGGATGGCGATAAGAATGATGTGCAGCGCCGATGGTCAGAGACCAACCAAGCCACGGTAAAACAGCTTTTTTATTCTCTAATTCTGTATGCTTGCTACATTTTAAACAAATCGCATGAATTTGCTAGTGACGTTTTGCCTGCTTCTAAGAATGTTCTGTGAATTGTGAGGTTATGAATTGTATTTTTTAATTTAGGGATACGCTGAGTATAGAAATTTGAACTGTAAACACTGGAAAATACATAATTAGGGAAGCATTTGTCACTACAATCTATGAAAATACATTAAATGAGACGTATAATACAAAAATTAGAAGAGTTTGAACAATTGTCAAACATACAAGAATTAATTAAGTAAACGTAATTTTCATTAAAAATTGTAGTGAGGAATTTTGCCAGAATACAGCAAAGAAGAAGGAATTTTATTTTTATTTGTTATACAGTAAATTGTTTTAAAGCCTCTAGCAATAAATAATTACTTGAAAACCAAAGGCAGATGGTTGCAAGAGAATTAATTCCTGTAGATATACAGTCTGAGTCAAAAGATACAGGTTTTAATATATTTTTGCTATTTGCGAATATAGATAAAAAAGTTACTAATAAAAGTTGTGTGAACCGACACGTACTATAAACCGAAATATGAAAATCTTATACAGGGTGTCCCATAAAAAAATTATTTATAAGATAATACTTTTCTTAAATGGAATGCCCCATATTTTCTTACCTTAATGGAAAGACCATTTAATTCTCAACAAAAAATCTAAATCACTTTTTTTTGTAAATGCCACAGTTTTCGAGAAAGAAAATGACTGATCGTGCGCTCACGGTGCACACGGAAATAGGTGAATCGTAGCGCGCGATAGAAAACAAATGAAGTTGACAAGTGCGTTATTCAGTTTTATTACACAAATGTCACATTTTTACTTTATTCGTCCGTACATTGTGTTTGTGTTTTGTGAAACATTAGTAGTAGTAGTTAGGATATTACAATGCCATAAAAAAATTATTTATAAGATAATACTTTTCTTAAATGGAATGCCCCATATTTTTTTACCTTAACACATTCGCGGACAGTACATTTTTCAAAGTAGGTTGTCCTGGCCCACCTTCATAACTTTAGAATGGGTAAAGCAATACGGGGAATATTTTTAGGGCACTATTTAAAGGGGTTTTCTAAATTATTGGTAGGAATAAAAATGGTTACTGCTATAATAGCAGTAGCGTCCCACGAAATTCCACTTTTCATGCACAGGGACGATCTACTGCTACAGCAGTAACCCAAACATCTATTTTATTTTCCTCTAAATAAATCTTTATTGAACAAAACATAATTAGTAACACTTATAAACATAAAGAAACGCAGTATTGCAAAAAATTTATATAAGCTTAAAGTTGAAGGTGGTATGCTTCTTGCATCTCCATGAAGTTTGTACCCTCTTGGTCTGTTTGGCACACTGTCTACAGTTTTGAAAATAATTCTTTCGTGTATAATTTTCTGAAGGAGCGGGTACCTTTTCAGGAAAATGTGTATGTGCAATTTCTTGATTAGCAGCTTGCATGTTAAGTGTGCGACGACTATCATGTACTTTGGTTTGTTTGACTAGGTTTCTTCCATGTTTAACACTTGCTGGAATACGCAATAGATCTCTAATAAGTTTTTTGCGAAACTGCAAAAAACTTCTATTTTTCTCCCTTTTCATCTTGTACACCAGAAAAGCATTCATAACTGCCACATCCAGCAAATGAAAAATAACTTTTTTGTACATCGTATAGTTTTTCTAGGACTAGAGAAATATGCCACTAGCTGGTCACATCTGTCAACCCCAGACATATATTGGTTGTACTCTGAAACCTGAAGTGGCTTTGATTTTATCTGAAATAAATAAAAGTTTACAGAAAATGATTTTATTGGAAACTGTATTTTCGTGTATACCTGACCAAAACGGTTTGGCACATCTGGCAGTTTGGGATGATATCTTGTAGTTATAAACAACACGTCTCTCTTGTCCTTCCACTTCGACACGTATACCTTCCCACGTCTCATCCAAATGGGCTCACCTTTCTTTAGCTTCTTCTTCTTTGTAACACCATCGGGATTGCCCTTTCTATTCGATCTTAAAGTTCCGGTTGTATGAGTCTGTTTTTTAATAATTTTTCGTGAAAGCCCTATGCTGTTATAATAACTGTCCATTACTAAGTGATGGCCCTTATTCAAATAAGGAGCCATGAGGCGGAATACAACCGAGTCAATATTAGATTGGTTATCGTCTGCAGTTTGCGTCCCTTTGTAAATTTCAATGTTGAAGACGTACCCATTAGGAGCACGTAGTTCATAAAATTTAATCCCGTACTTTGCTTTCTTTCCTTTTATGTACTGCCGGAAGCTTAATCTCCCACGAAAGAGAAGCAGAGACTCGTCCAAAGATATGTGCTCTTCAGGTTGATAAGCATTTTGAAAGTTTTTCAAAAGTAAAGTAAGTAATGGATTCACTTTATGCAGTTTATCCTCGTTTCGAACTTCGCAACAATTTAGTGAACTCAAAATTTTTTCGTATCGTCTTCCAGACATAGTAAACGGAAATATTGGATGGTAGTAAAGAGAATCTGTAGAAAAGACTGAGCGTAGTGTAGGAAAACCTATTTGAGCACGAAGCAATGTAATACCAATGAACTTCTCTAACTCTTCTTCCTCAACAACCGTAAAAGTTGTAACACGTGAGTGGTTAGCACGTGGCCTTGCTTCGGTTGTTAATTTTTGACTATAGCTATTTGTGCATCGAAAAATTAAATCCATTACTTCATTGTTCCAAAACAATTTGAAAACATCAGTAGGTGTTGAATCGCCCACAATTTCGATGTTTATTCCTGCAGAATCTTTATCAAACCTGAAATCTGGTATGTCACTTGTTGTTTCGGACCAGTCGGGATCCTCATTATCATTTCCAAAATCAAGAGTTTGATTATCGTTATCTCTCTGTTCAGCAAAGCCATTATTTTCACTTTCAGATGAAGAACTGTTGTCGGTATCATCGCTTTCTGGCATGTAGGTCGCATCTCCATTGAATTCCCCATCATCATTGTACGGATCTTCTTCACTGTCACTCAAAGATTCATCAGTGTCCACTTCTTCGTACAATTGTAAAAGACGAGCTTCCTCTTTTGAATCCATTGCTCTAGTGGCACACTGCATCTACCAACACATGTACTACTAATGTACAATTACTGCAATAGCAGTAGATGCACCACACACCCCCTCCACGATCACACCATACGTATGTAGTCAATCAGCGTCAACATCTACTTATGAGGACAGTGCCGAAAATTCAGGTGTGATATTACGGGACACAAAGGTTCATACTAAAGTATTTTACATGCAAACTTTACTGCTATAACAGTAGTGTGATTCTACATCACTACAACTTTGATCTGCTATAGCAGTAGTGTCCCACACGACAGTCACTACAGATACTGCTGTAGCAGTAATGTCCGCGAATGTGTTAAGGGAAGGGCCGTAAATAAATTGAGTGGGCAATGAGCTTGGGTCCGAGACGAACGTTCAACTAGAGCGGGTTTTTTTTCACGGCACCTGTTAAATTAAGTATCGCACCGAATATTGCTTTAGGCAATTAGTATCATTTCGACAAAGTGGAGTCGGATCTATATCAGTTTTAACTGTGTAGCCTGATTACAGAACAATCAATTGTGATTGTTTTTTTCTTCGATGTATTCGGATAAAAACCGTTGGAACCCGTGAAAAGGTGATTGTTGGGAATAATCTACTTCCCCAGGAGCGTAGCTACCCACAATAAAGGTAAGGTCCATTCCCGTAAGCTGTTCGCTTCTCGGCCTTCCAGGAGGACCTACAAACAGCTGGATTTGGAAGGTGGCGCCCACTTATTTTGACTTACCCTGTACACAACTAAAGATTTTTTCCCATAAGCGATTTTCAAGAACTCCCCCTACTCCTGTGATCTAAGCTGTAGGCTTTTTTCCACCTATCTGGTTACGGGTCGTCGAAAAAGCTCGATTGGCCCGTAACAAGGTGGCCATATATACCTTAACTATCTTACATTTATTGTATAGCCCATAGTAAACCCACGAATCCCAATCAGAGAAAGATCAAAAAACTAAGTGTTAGGTAATTCATAATACAAAATGTGGGAACAAATTACAAGTAGCTAATTTTCGAATAATAGTAATGAAAAATTAGTAGCGGCAGTCATCCTAGCAGATTCTTTGCTCATATTTCTCGCAAAGTAATATTAAGAGAGAATGTTAGTAAATTGTAAATGAGGAGACTCAGAATACGGGGAAATATTACTGATGATAGGTTACAAGGCGAAGATACCAAAGCAACTGTCATCGCTTCCTGTGTTCACAATATTGTTCTTATCTATTGATATAAAATGATGAAATGTGTTCTAATACGTGTTGAACTTGAATATTAACCAATCATACTTAGTTGCTTATAAAACGCTAACCATTCAAATCCGCATCGAAAGCTATTTATTTGTCTAAATAAAAATATATCGTTTGAACAAAAAAAATTTTGCGCCGCAAACACGTTGCCCACGTAGCGTGTGCCGCCTTTGCCGCGCTCTACTTACATCACTGCGAAGCATAATTTTCTTTCTTTTTTGATATTGCCAAATGTTTTTTGATTTTTCAGAATGTACATTAAATTCTAAGTTTAGCACTGTAATGTAATAGCTTTTTCTACTATTTAAAAAAATAATAAAACGCCCGTAAACATACCAATCCATAGTATTTTCAAAAACTTCTAGAATACGTTACAGATGAACTGAAGCAATGTATTGAAAAATCCTACAAAACAAAGCTTCCATGTGATGAAGTTAAGAAGTAATGTCTCAGACTTTATGTGATGATTTCGGAGCATTAACATCCCAATTTTTAAGAAAGGATCGAAAATCAATCCACAAAATTACAGAGGTGCATGACTACTAAAGAGCATTCTGAAATTATTAACAAAAACAATATCAGAGAAAGTAGTTTCGATATTAAATGGGAGCGAGGAACAGCAAGGCTTTCGCCGAAACAGATCAACTATAGATACCATACACTTCTATCCAGATTATAGAAAAATCCATCGAATGCGATACACCAATAAATCTTTGTTTCATTGACCTAACGCAAGCATTTGATCGGGTCAAACTAGAGGATCCTCTTAACATATTGGAACAAAATCATATCCATCCCAAAATAATTAAAGTTATCAAAGAACTAAACTCCAACTGTGTCACCAGGATAAAAACAATGGGAAAATTAACTGACGTGGTACCAGTCTCCTCTGGAATAAGACAAGGAGACAGTCTAAGCCCTACGTTGTTTAATATTATCATGGACAAAATCATTGAAGGAGTAAAAACGGTCAACACCGGATACAGAATAGAAAACAAGATTTTAAAGATAATATGTTATGCTGATGATGCCGTAATTATGGCAGAAAATGAAGACGATTTGCAGCATCTCCTACTCAAATGCAAGAAAACATAGGAAAAGTTTAACATGCAGATATCTACCAGCAAAACGCAGTCAATTACAATCTCTAAGGAACCGCTGCGCTATAAACTAGCAATAGGCGACCAAATAATCACTCAGGTGATGACTGATGAATTACAATTATCTCGAAGTACATATATTCAGCAGTAGAGATATTAAACAAGAAGTATGTACTCAAGCTACGAATGCATCAGCCTTGTCGGGATATTGCGGGATATTAGAAGGAGGAACAAATTTATGACAACTGACAGTAAAACACTCATATACAAATCGTGTGTCAGGGTAATTCGGACCTACGCAGCCGAAACACTGGCTGAAACCTCTAAAACAACACAAATGGTAAGAAGCACGGAAACCCTGCATAGCATAGCTGGAATAACACTAAGAGATAGAATAAGAAGTAGCAACATAAGAGAGACATGCATAATCGAGGATATAGTACATTAGGTGAGAGGAAGACGCAGGCAGTGGAGAGATCACGTAAATAGGATGGATGGGAACTGAATAGCGAAAATAGTGAACATACATAAACCCTTAAACAGACGACCGCCAGGACATCTGCATCCCAGGAAAACGACAACACTTAGAGACTCGTTGGATAAAACATGAGTGAGTCCTAAATTAAGTAGTAGAAGAAGAGAAGACTTCGGAAATAGTTCGAGGCAGCTATTTTCATAGCTACTACAGATATTATCTGTGAGAGTTTGCAATTAACCAATAGCAGCGGCGGCCAACCCTCGGCTGCGGGTCACGTGCGGGCCGCTAAGACATAATGTACGGCCCCGCAAACCATCCCTCCATATAAAAAACTTTCCGAAGACGCAGATTAAATACCAGCCGCAATCTACAAATAAGCAGCACTCCCAATAATTAAAATTTAGCAAAAAGACAAAGAACCAGCCCACCTCCGAAAATCCTCAATAATTCCCAATACCGGATTTTTAGCGGCCGTTCTCCCTCGCAAGGCAATAGCAAACCAGGGATTCATTCTGCCCAGTAAATCTTCTCTGGAGTAGGAGTGATTACACTTCCTGTGGTTCTGAGCCCACGTTAAGCTGTAGGTCCTCTATGTCTGTGGCACTTTAAACACGCAACACAGGCATAGGAGAGAAGATCGCTACGTCTCGTAAGAGATAAAGCACTCGAAGAAGAATATATGTAGCTCATAACATGTTGATCAATGGCTCGGCTAAAACGCTTATTTTTTAAATTTAGCCCGCCGCCCAATAAGGTTGGCCGCCTATAACCTACAGCTTATATAAACTGCATTTCATTTTTTAAATCAATGGGCCTTAAAACTGATATTTTTCAAAAATCATGGCAAGCTTAAGTTTTATACTGGAGAGTTCGCAAAAATACACAATTTAAATTCGGAAGTCACGCAAAACTGTCCTCTGCTATTTTACAAATCCTTGTGCAGAAAAATATGTTATCAAAAACAAACGCGTCTAATTTCCGATTTCGGAGAGGTTTAAAAACAAGCATAGTCGATGCATTTCTGTGCTACTTCGGCATGCTAAATTTCAGAAAGATAGATGTGGTAATGATCGATATGAAAAGTTACACGCATGCAGGCACATACCCACACACGCACACACACAGACACCCACGCGCGCGTGCTTGCAGACATTTTGTAAAAAGAAACATTTTCTTGGATTAATAGTCTCAAGCGCACATTTTTATCAAAAACCGTGAAAATTTCTGCGACCAAACTGTTTTCCCATAACCCCACTAATTATTTTATTCCTTCCTATTAGTTTAGATGTTTGTAAATAGTAAAACACGTCAAATACTAGTATGATAAGCTACAGGAACTAATTACCTTATACATCATGTTTAAATTTATCAATTGTACATTTATTAATACATAATCAGCAAAGCAAAGTGATTGTTCTTCTAAATATTTCAAATTTATATAAAAATTGACCCTTATTTTGCGGAATAACCGAACTGTTAACTTCTCCCCATTTCGGCAACCAGAAAATAAAATTTCAATCGGAAACAGATAAATCTCGCGTTGTCCCATTTGCTGCACTAACAAAGGTACATAAACTCTGTTACAAATTAACACCAAAACCTTACTAATCCATTTAATTTAACCCTCGAGTTTGTAACTGCCCCCAGATGCTATTAAATTAAATCTAACCAATTTATCTCTTATTGTGACGTCCAGCCATAACCGAGCCCGACAGTATTCGAAATCGAATACATCCAGAAAATGATTATTGGAAATAAGATGGGCTCCCATATGCATTGTTTCGGTTACATTCAGACGAATGGAATTTTATAATGTGTTTGCCCGCGCCCAACAAAGGCTCGAAGAGGACATTATTTCCACGCGTTCGCCGCGGAATGTCTTTGAAAGGTGCAAATCGACGAACATAACCAAATAATCCGGCAAATGCGTGTAGTTCGTGTTCCAAAAAATCTAAACACAAGCGTGCCTTTAGCTTTAAAAATGCATTCCAGAGTTTCATAAATGTATTGTACGAAAGTAATGCTTACTACATCATTTAATTACAACTGTTATTATTGTTTTCATTCAAGATAATTTAAGATACCGCAATTACCGTTTGCTAATAACTTTTAATTATAAGCAACTAAGATAGAAGAATTATTTATTAACTATTTCTTGCCATTCTGAAAATTGAACTGTAGTTTAAATATATTCTGATAGCATTGTTCTTAACTTCAAAATTAAAATGCACTGAAACCTCCAATGCCAATTTTGCAGCTCAACTTTTGCAATTAATCTGACTTTTCCAATTAAACGCATACAATACGAATTGAATTGCAGTTAAATCGCTTGAGATACAGAACATCTATAAACTAAATCAATTATCGAAAGTATTGAACACTGAACTTAACAACCTGTACCAACAAATATCGTAGTTTACTATGTGCCTATTCTAGTGTTGTTAAACTCGCAAATAATAGTACTAAAGTTACAGTGTGCAAATGTAAACCACTCAAGAAACCCGTTGAAAGTTAATAGTTACAGTAGGGGAAGGTAGTACACAGTGAGACTAAAATCAAACAAATTGATCAGAAACTTTAATTACGTTTATTAACTTTTATTAACTGATACAAAACGTGAAAATGAACATAATTCTAACTTACTATAGGGTTTTTACTGAAATCAAATAATAAAATGTAATTAAAAAAAATAGTTAAAAAGTTGTTACAAACATCTCAGTGTGGACTATGTATGGTACAGTGTGAGACACTATGTGGTACACTGTGAGACAACGTTTAGCGTATGTTGTCCGTACGGAAGAAAATAGAAAATTTGACTAAAGCTGATGAAAGTCTTTTTGACTGGATACTTGTAGGTTCAGGGAGTATTAACTCAATGTCTCTATTATTTACAGAATGCACATCTGGAACACTTGGAAATACAAAACAAACTCCAAGTTTTTCACTTTTCCTCATGTAAGAAATTTCGTAGTCGCCTTCATCATCCATATCAGACAGTTGACCAATATAAAACACTTTGTTGGGAAACTTTACCAGGCGAAATCATTCTTTTTTCCAATCTTGAGGTAGTCTGGTTGAAATTCATCCTCTGGAATCCAGTGATCATTATCGGAAGATTCATCATTAATTAGCTACTCATCATCACCACTACTGGAACTACTGCTACAGTCGTTTTCGTCAGTTTCACTTATCTTCCTTTTAGTGCCTATTCTTTGCTGACGCATTTATTATTTGTTTATTTATTCCAAATTCATTTTGCATTTGTTTTGCAGCTTTGCATATTTTTTGTCGTTCTCCTGTTTCTTCTATTGCCGTTTTTTCAGGAGTGTCGGTTATAACTGCGCTCCTGCCTTTACTTCTAGGTTTCCTATTTAATTTTCTGGGTGCAGCCTTTGGGTAACTTCTGATTGATTCGGGAGTAATTGTATAGGATTTTCCTTTGGCTTGATTTGGTGAATTTCTGTTGATTTATCCATGATTTTCTTGTATGGGACTGTTACACGATTGCCTTTCATGTTCCCGTACTCTTTGTTTTTCAATAAATGATGTAAATGGTTGCTGCTCTTGGTGTGGTGATCTTTTACTAGAAGATGATGATGGTTGGTTGGTCTTCGTTTTGCAGTAGTGGTCTGTCGGTAACAGCAGATGTTACGAAATCAGCTTCTGCGAAAACTGTATCATCGAACGGCCAAATTCCAGCTTTTCTAAAACCCGCGATAATATTAGCAGGTGAAAATGCTTTGGCATGAGTTGCACCAACGCACTTTGCTATTTCGTAAATTGTGATTGGCATTCCTGGGTTTTGAAGAAGTCAAGAATTGATTGCAGCGTAATAATATGCTTTGAATAGTCCGAAAATGGAGAGATGTAGAGGTTGCATTTTATTGCTGCAATGCGGAGGAAAAGTCAAAATTGTAACTCTATGATCTTTAGCCATATTGACGACACCTGTTGAAATATGGCTCTCATGTTTATCGTATATTAACACTGAACGATTTTCTTTAGAACTTCTAGAGTGTTTAATAAAATGATTTAAAACATCCATAAACCATAAACAATTCAACCGTCATCCAACCGCTAGGAACATAATTTCCAGATGCCGAAACAATGGCGCACGTTGTGACAAGAACTCCCCTCTCGCCACTTGTACAATGACTGATTTGCTTCGCCCCTTTTTCAACAACTATATTGTTTTTGTTTTTGTACCGTTGTCGTACTGGTTTCATCTAGATTAAATATTCTAGAGGGGTCTTTCAATTTGTGGGTCTTCTCTAAAATAATTTCCAGTTTGAGTAGAATTTTTTGACATCAAACTCATTAAAAAAAGTAAGTCGACTTAAGCTGCATTGCTCAGGCTGACGAATGCTTAGGTTTCCACATCGTTTACGAAAAGATCTCAGCCACTCATTTCCAGCAGTTTTATTCGTGTTCCAAGAATCCGCTATACTGGGGTTGTTGGCTGTGGCAAATTGGTAGGCCAGTTTCTTAACGGCATCTGTCGTGAGCCCGTAGGCCATTTTAGAACAAGTTATTATATATCCCGACAACATTCTCTAGTCTTTTTCGGTAAATACTTGCCTATTGGCATAGTTTGATTCCATAACTATGTTTCAAAACCGATTCATTTCTCACGTTTTTAACATATCTTGCTAGTGTCTGAAATTTAATCCTATAAATTTCGCCAGCTTCTCTTAAGGAATGATGTTCATCTATAATTAACCTTACAGCTCTTGTCATGGCTTCCTTTTTGACGTGGCGCCAATTTTTCGGGGTTTTTTCACGCACACCATTTCTGAAAAATCGATTAAAATAATTACCAGCAGGTACTGTAGTACACACTGAGACACGGTTCGCTGCTGTCTCACTGTGTACTTTCGGTGGTGTCTCACTGTGTACTACTGGCAGTTAGAATAGTAAACGCAAAATAAATGCGAAATGGACAAGAGATTTAGAATGAAGCCATTGTGTGGTTATAGTACCAGCATATACGCATAGAATGAAATAATGAAAGTTTCAAAAAATCCGTAGCATTTACGATTAGCACGTATGAAAAAAAAAATAAAAGTAGACAGCTTACCTTCCAAATCACAACTGATTGCAGGTTCTCGTGGAAGGCCGAGAAACCAGCAGCTTACGAGAATCGGACTCATCTTTATTGTACCTCCTCCGGTATATAAAGCATGCAAAGTTCATGCACAATACAATAAAAATACAAAGAAATAAAAGATATGGTGAATTTTGCAAAAACTATAACTCTACTGCTGTTTGAGATTGGTAATACAATCCAAAAAATATCCAAAACGGTAATAATTGTAGTTAAACACAGAGGAAAGATTGACCGTCAATGGCTTGCGGCATTTACTTTAATGAGCAGATCTAAGCATCCAGTGACGTTCGAATTTACAGAAATTAATTAACTTTAACCTAAACGAATAATGAAACGCTGGTCAACTGAAGGTTGCCTCACTTTTAATATTACAAGGAAACTCTGCTAATATTTTTAATACGACCCTAGTCGAAGATTGTTTTGCCTAAGGCAAAAAACGATACGATAAATTCATTTAGCCGAAGAAAGCAGCCAACAACCCGATTTTCAAAAATCACGTCCGTTCACTCCCAGAGGATAACGTCCACTTACTTCCCCTTGCCGCAAAAACTCCCACCCAAACGAAGTTCTTCTAAAACAAAATGTTTGTACGTGCGAGTTTCGGCGAATCTGCAAACGAAGAGTTCCAAGAACTGCCTTTGCTCGGCATATCCAGACTACACAAGTACTTCAAACGGTATAGATGGGAACTTTCAAAGACTTTGCAAAAAGTGACCTCCCATATCTTAATCTTTAAAAATACTGAAAATAGTAATCGGCTTAAGAGCGGCAATTAAAATAAAACTTTCATAATTCATAAATCAGTAAAACACAAATTGACGGTACTCAAAGTTTCCCATCTGAAGTTTAATACAACTATGCATAACAGCATTATGCGAGTAGTGCGCCACTTCCGTACGTATGCCTTGGTAAATATATTTTTTTTACTTAATATTACTTAAAAGGAAAATCTAAAAAAAACGACTTATTGTCATTCTTATACATTGTTGTTCTTTGTCGGCACCAACTCTATATGAATAGTTCAAAATGGGCAAATGGCCTAGTTTTATTTTAATACCCTCTAACTTCATATTTAAAATGGAATCGTTTTATGTGCCTGTAATGAACATTCATACACAGACGGGTTTTTTATTTTCATGTGTTACAATATTAAGCCAAAAGAATTAGAAGAATGTGAAGGCCCACAAATAGAAGCGCCGCTTTGTTCCCTCATGGTTGTATGTTTATTTTTAAAGAATTCTACAACTTCTTACGTTGTCTACTGAATTTGTATAAGCGCGTCTCTCTAAAAGTTTTGTGCTCGCTCGCCTTCTTTACTTACCAATGTTTGCAGGGCGGAGTTTTATTGCTAAAAGTTGATATGTATAAAATTGCATTACGATAAAGGTTTGTAATGTTCAAATCTACCCAGATCTATATACAAAACTACAAGGTAAGTATTTATACAATAACAAAAACCTCGGCAGGTTGTTAACAGGAACAGTAGGAAGTCGAAGAATGCGTTCTAATTCCTAGTGCTCCTTTCCTGGTGTTCTATTGGATTCAAATCAAGAACTGATTTTGTTTCTGATGGTCTTTTATATTCAGATCTAGAGCCAGTTTTTCCTCTTGGTAATCCGTTCCGATCATTTAAGTTTGTAATTTGCCTTTCCTACTCAAAAGCATTCGTGGGAGTATCTCTTAGGAGCAGCACAGCACTGAGGCACCTTTTTAGAAAGTCCAGCAGGAAGGGAATTTGTAAATACAATTGCGGTACACGGATACATATTACCATGCTCTTGTCATAGATTGTTCTTCAAGCCGCAATGATAGATATCGTTTCTCATATCTCTACTGTATTCTTCCTTGGAGCTTGCCCTTTTCGACGATCTGTTATCTTATCTGTTATTGATGGTTCTAACTACGCGTTATCTGACCGTACCTTTGTGAAACCGCTGATGTACTATATGTAATTTCAAATATCATTTCGCTTTTACTGTCCGCTTCTCCTGATTTAATATCTTTGAATTTCTTCCTATATTGAAAACTGTTCTTTCTCTTACCACAACTAAATATTTCTTTTCGGAGTTTACTTACACTTCTACTTTTTCATAGGGTTCTATTAATTTTCTTGTTACGTAGTCTACGTCTTATTAGGCTGAAGCTTTAACCGAACACTAATAACAGGGTACGAAAAAATCTTTCGCTAGTTTTAACTTAATTATTCTTTTTTATTTTTTTAATGTTATTAATTATACAGTTTTATTAACTAACATCTTTATTGGTAGGTTATGCAGCGCACGAGACTGTATTTTCAGCTTTATTTGTCTTATCTAATCTACCGTAAACTCTAAATGTTGTTTATCGAACAGAATAGTATACTATCCACTGACATTGTTACAGGGATTGATATTAGGAGCCAAGAGCTAAAGCTAACAAGCCAATGCTAAGACTTAACTAATTTTCTTAAAATCAGAGCAATACCAAGACGCTGATACCAACTTTAGAATAACGAGCAGCCACGAAGTTATCAAAACTTAGCTAAACTGCTATTTATTTATTAGGAAGAGATGATTAATTGTTTTTATTTTTGTAAGGTCAAGAAAGCAATATAATGGATTGACTCCGGAAAGGCTATACGAGATATTGAATTCCCAAGACAATTTAAAGTTTTCTTAGTAATTAGATTGTGTAAAACGAGAGTGCTAATGCATTTTTAAGATCAATATAGAATTAGATACGTAAGTCGCGATTTTTCTGTGCAGCGTGTTTATTCTTTCCAGTGTATCAAATGTACGAGGGGAAGTCAAATACTTATCCACTTAGCCATTAAAACAATGGCTGAGCGGCCTATGCTATTAATGCTATCTTTTCACAAATTTCTGACAGTTGTGTATGCAGTTTTGCTCATATATGCACATCCGTTTCAAAAATATTGTGTTCAGTTGTATTCATAATGAATGTTGTAAAATTTGAAGACCGAAGTGTAATAAAATTCTTGACAAAAGAAGGGAACCGGCCAAAAATTATCTAAGACAGGATGACGGCGGTCTACGGAAAAGAAGCTCCGTCTTATTACAAGGTTAAATTTTGGTGTAAACAATTTTGTTGGGTACAGGAATCCGTTAAAGGTTACTCAAAATTTGGAAAGACTTTCAGATGCTATTAATGAAGAAATGTGCCAGAAAGTTTAGGATTTTGCACTATAAATTACGCTTGAGTAAGGTGTCAGCGCGGTAGATTCTAAGGCTCCTGACTCCGGAACAAAAATTGCACCGCCAACAAATTTGCGGCCAACATTTGTCCGTTTTAGAGAAGAATTCAGAGTTCTTATCACGAATGGTGACTGGTGACGAAACCATGCAAAGGGTTCTCCAACTTCCAAGAAATACCGAACCCAATCTTTTGCTGGGAAATTAATAGCCACAATTTTCTGGGAGATGGAGGCAATATTGTTGATCGCATATATGTCAAGAGGGACTACCCTTATTGGATAAACTTATGCTAATATTCCAAAAAATCGAAGAAACACTCTGTGAAAAACACCAACATTTGCGTCAGAAAAGCATCTGGCTTTGCATGACAATGCAGAAGTCCACAACCTCGAAAAGTTGTGTTTGTTATAGAGGAATGTGGGATTCAGGAAATTGGTCACTCATCTTGCAGCCTAGATGGCACCCCTTGATTTTTATCTGTTTAGAAAACTCAAGAAATATTTAAGGGGACGAAGATTTTACTCAGCTAACGAACTGAAACAGGCCGTCGCTGACTATTTCGCCAAAGGAATTTTGTTCTGAAAATAAAAACTAGTTTCCGCGCAGATGGCGTCGTTGATGTAATAGTTGTTGTATTGAAAAATAAAATTATTAAAATTTTAGTGTCTCTTTCGTTTCATGGCTAGGTAGATACGTTTTTGAGTTCCCCTCGTAATAATTTGCTTTTCTGAATATTAACACTGCAGACTTTTAATATATTTAATAAACTCGTATACAGCGTCCTTACAGATTATTCATACTTTTACAAGAATAGCTAAGAAAATATGTTTTCAAACGGGAATCGTCAGCGGCTGATGCACTGGTTACAATCTTTATTATTTTAGCTTTCATGCTATATACGTTTTCGATTGAAATATTTGGAGTAATAATAGATGGAAACCTCATTTCCACAACCGTACTTACGAATAACATTTTCTGAGTTTCTGTACTAGTGTTTGCATTTGGTTAAATTAGTAAATGCTATATTGTTTCCGATAGCTTCAAGCACCAATTTCAGTTCAAACAGGTGGTCAACAACAATCTTTATTAGACAAAACCATTTGCCTTTATTGCTCTGTATAATTTAATAATTATCCTCTACTTAAAGAAATTCTGATCCATCGGCATTTTATATTTTTGCTTTTAACGAGTATCATAGAACACAAGCGATCACGCCCATTATTTTATTTATTTCAGAAAGTAGAAAAGAATTGTTTGGGACAATAGAAATCCATAAATTGAGCTAAAAACCATTGAAATTTCTCAATTGTATATGAATCACAATTTATTACCGTTTAATACGAAGTTCGGGGATTGTGAGTTACGAATCTTGTCTCAAACTCTGTGTCATTTTCATATAATAAGATCTGGACTGTTTCATGTTCAATCCATGACAATATTGCTACGCATTGGTTCGTAACTTAGCTAGGGTTGCTACCCCTTAGAGCCACGATCATCATAGTACGGTTAAAATTATTACAGGCAAAATAGTTTTTAGAAAGCTCATCTCTCTATATTCACCTTACTACTAAACTGGACTGGGACTAACAATAAAAATTAACCTATCTGTTTAAGGCTACCAGTGCTGCGATACAAACTATAATAGTAATTGCATCTCTAACTGTAACTACAGTTCTTAACACTGTGTTGCCTTTTATTATTATAACTGTCCTACCGTAGATGATCAACCATTTGCATTGGCATTAACAATCACCCATTTATTACCTAATTGCCATAATCAAGCTTGTTCAGTGTTTGTTGTTTTTAAGATAATAATCAAACCTGCTTCTATGTACTAGGTACGGCAACCAGTATTTACTTCTAAAAAAAAACATTACATTACAAAAGTAATTAAGTAAAAATATCAATTTTGAATTTTGGCATTGGGTGATAGGAACCAAGCGATTGTTCATGTCAGTCCGCATAAAACTGATGTAAATGGATTTTGATAATCAGGGAGCAAACCGTTACTGGAAGAAAGTCTTGATTGTTACAACGTTCGAGGTAAGTCAGAATAAAAACGCGATACCATTTCAAGTGGCATTTGAACGAAAATACTCGTAAGAGGTTAAGTGGAGTCCAACCTACCTTATTGTGCTTCATCCACACCGCAGCATTTCTCACAAAATACTTTCAAAAAATACACAAAAATAAGTTATAGTTTATTAAAAATTGGGTAAAAATATATTAAATAATAGGTTTGTACAGTTACACGCCGGAAACATTCGACCAGAATCGGTCCAGACATAAACTATACGCGAGAAAAGGCCTCGAGATGTCCGAACCTGTTGCTCGAGCCGTCTGTGACTACGCAATTTACGGTAAGATCGAGAAAAGAAGAAGTTCGTAGTCAACATTGCCTGAGTTAACAAAATATGTAAAAATAACTATTTAATTTACAAAACAATTGACCCCGTAAGGTTGCTTTATTTCATAAAACTACGACTACTTCTACTTTCCATCAATCCCAAGACTTTGTAAACAAACAATCACTGTTTGCAATCTTCAATAATATATGAAAATAGGGATAGTTCTTACATTAATTCGGGACTTGGTAGAGGGAGCCAAATAGGTTTCCGCTTGGTCGGCACCCCAACAAGAAGGGACAAGAGACAACAGCTAAGCTAACATCACTAGCAATCAAAATAACGCACAAAAATCTGAGGAACAACAAAAATAATGTCGCCAAGCTGATTGGTGTGAACACCAAGAGCAATATACTGTCGCACAGAGTTGTTGCTAGAATGGTAAATTTTCACGAGTGCGTTAAATCAAGTAACGGGGTTATAAATATTATGTATAAACTGCCAACATAGATGTTTTCTTATAGACTGTGAGTTTACGATGAAAGGATAAAATTCAATAAAATAAAGGCAATTGCTTTTTTAAAAAACGCTCGGACAGGTCACTTTAGATTTTAAATTGGCATTTTCTGACGCGTATCCCAACTCAGTATCACTTCCGTAACACCATCTTTCTTATTTCAAATGCAATACTCTATATATTATAACGAGTTTGTATATTTAATCAAAATACATTTTCAGTAAACCCAAATTTTACATACCATTAATGAAAATTTACAGAAATATTTATCAGAATGTGATTTGATAATCTTATCTTCTAGAAATTGCACTTTGGACATACAACGCAATTTTACTTAGTGATAGTTGCTATAAAAGTTTGACTTGATGATGATGATGATTTGAAATCGCGGTTTTCCAAGCATCTCTATGCACTTAGGCCACATTTGGCCCATTGTACAACCTAACTAAGAATTTTGCCTATCTGGTGTAGTTCCAACTCCAGTAGTGATTTTTAACGTGTCACACATCGCAGTAGCACGTGACCTACGGCTTTACTTCTTATCCGACAGAAGGCGCATTTTCAGATTGTTATCCGCTAGCAAAATCTCGCCGACCTCAGCCAGGTTCGATCCCTCATCCCTCGGATCTAAAGGCAAATGCGCTAACCACTAGACCACCGAGGCCGGCGAAGTTTGACTTACTATATCCCATGAATAATCAAGATGCGTCTAACAGAAAGAGAACGAATAGGAATATTGATAATGATTGGTTTTGGAGATATTTCGAGCAGCGATATATTATCCATATTAACCCAACTTTGTCCTTGAATTGTTAGAAGGCGACTTTGACCGTAGGGTCGAATTCTGCGAGCAGATAATCGTCATGAATTTAATTCACAATACGTTTTTTTCAAATGAGACAACGTACTGTCTAAATGGTACCATCTATAGGCAAAATTTCAGAAATTGTCCGAAAGAAAACATGCACTGGATGCAGGTGGTACACACTCAACGTCCTCAGAAAAGTAATGTATAGTCGGAAATCATGGGTAACAGATTTCTAGCCCTATGGTTTCTTCAGTTATATGCCATTTCTGATTTAGCTGCTTTATATTCCAAGTACCAAAATACTGATCTACCAGACGATCAAAAATTTTTCCAGCTGAATGTAGTACTTCCGAATTAGTCGTTCGACAATGTTTGGATGTCACCTTTCCCAACAGGGCAGGAGGGGACCTATTGAGTGGCCACCTAGGTCACCTGGTATAACATATCTAGATTTTTCTTGAGGGGGTATTTAAAACCCTAAAGTGTACTGTAATAAACCAAATAACCTAAAAGATCGGATTCCCCAGCTATCGCCTGATATTCTTCAAACTATCCAACACGAAATAACTGTTTGAACATTTATTATAAAAGTTTATTCATTTTTATCAATCGCTTAATATACTTGTTATATTACTATCTAATCTTTTATTTTGTATTGCATTACTTTTATAATTTTTAAGTATTTCTGTACATTTTCACAATAAATATGTTAAATTTGGGTTTACTGGAAACGTTTATTGATTATCTATCCAAATCCGTTAAAATATACAGGGTGTTGCGTTTGAAATAAGAAAGCTGGTAGCACTTCCGGGAAACCTGAAAGTAATATTGAGTTGACTTAATATGTTGACCAAAAAATGCCAATTCAAAAATTTAAATTGACATATCCGAACGTTTAACAACAAAAACATTTGTATTTATTTTATTGAATTTATTTCTTTCGTCGTAAACTCACTATATATTCAAACTAAGCTCTCTACTTTTAAATAAACTGTATATAGTAACAGCAATCGATTATTATTCTGCTATTACTTGTGTCTGTGTTTCGAGGCTAGATATTTCAAAAACTATTATTAACAAGCAAACGCTCTATAGGTAATTAAGAAAAACTTAACAAAACGGAAAACTTTCCGATATAAATATTTTATAATTCAACAAGTAGAAATTTAGAGATTTTATGTGGCATAGGGTGTAACAAGATACGGACAGGCGGAAATACATGCAACAAAGAATATATACAAATAAAGTTGTATGACAGCCCGGTTACGAGGGATAGCTATGTCGATTTGTTCTGTCGCTATGTTGTAAAATAAACGGGTAATACATATTTTCAGAAACTGCGCTATTAAAAAAATATGAACATAATAAATGCATCCGGCCTAGGCTCAAACTCAACAACTCAAACAAGCTTTTTCCAAAACATTAACGAAATCTCTAGAAGTCTAGCTGTTATATGGTCTTAAATCGATTGTACATTCTAAATAACTAATCCCGTATTTCCTTTATTGGACTGAACTCCCTATTAATGTACAACTAAATAGCTTTTGTAAGTTTACGCGATTTTCTGTAACACAATTCCCTTTAAAAATTTTATATTGATCAATACATTGCAATAACAAGTTCGAAACAACAATCCGAATACGCCGCATTGTAATGATATTTTTATGAACATTTCGAGTTTCTATACGTGTAAACAAAGACACAAAAAATGTATAGAATTCTATCGGTTTTACAGCAGTTGATTCTGATGGTAGACGTTAGGCAGAATAATTCGATGGAAAAACACCCGCAGACTTTAATGCTGATCCCCATCTGACGCTACAGGCGTCATTTAGCCGAAGACATGCGAAAACGTATCACATCCCCTTAACCCTGATGTTATGAATGTACGATGCGTGGAGTGGCTTGGACCCATTCGGATCCATATTGCTTTTTCGAATGCCAATATGCAGTATACCTTTTATGTAAACAGCCTTCACTAAGATGTGAAGAAGGAAATGGGTATAAAGGCAAATATTTTTTGCTTTGTGTATGCATCAAAATACAATGCTTTACGAATTTTTTTAACGTTATTGAAATCAGTAATCGTACTTTAGAAGGGCGTTCAGACATCTCTCGTTGTCAGAAAAACGACGTCTTGTATAATATTAGATTTACATAATATAAGGAAATGTAAATCGTTGCTTTTTAACCGATCTAAAAATATAAATCATGTATTTAAGATGATTTACAAATCGGTGAGCATACAAGTTTCAGCAATACGAGTTTGATAATTGTGAATACATACTTACGACAAATATCAAAAATAATCAAAAACTGTAAACACAAAAAATTAATGAGTAACAGTGAGCAAATTATAGTATCTAAAATCATGAAAGAAGATCAAGATAATGGAATTCTCAACTCACTGCTTGGAAAAATTAGTAAATTCCAAATTAAAGACTATCATGTGTTAATTATAGTTTAAACTTAAACTTAATTTATATTTTGTTTATAAGTCAATTAAACACAATAATTTAGAGTATACTACTTTTTGAAACCCTTGGTATCGTCCTCGGGTTAAATTGTTACAGTTAAATTGGCTCAAAATTCAAATTATTAACGAATATTAGTTTAATTTTCAGGCATATATAAAAAATAAATAAAAGTCTATAATAAGATTGTATAAGACCGCCTAATTAGTTGGTTGTCTGTTTAAGTGCTGAAGAAGCACAAATGTTGTATCCCATTTTCTGTGTTGTAAGCCACAGAATTAATGGTGCGAATATTCACAGCTTCTCTACTCGTTCTCTGTAATTTAGGAGTGAAGCATTTCAGTAACGGTATTTGTCTGATTGAGAAAGTGTAGAATTATTTACAATGAGTGAATTGCCTACAAACGGTGCTACACATTTTATTGAAATACTTTAATATAACGAGAAAAGTTAGTACTTAAATTAATTATAAGAGTTTTATAATTATTTAAGAAACTGACCGTCTGCTTAGGAATTAAATATAGATGATTATATTAAGACTTGAAAGTTTTAAACCAACATGACGGTTTGCTGTAATTTTAATTAATTTTTAGTAGCTTACCAAAAGCTATACTTTTAAATCAAATATTTTCATAATAATCTGCTCTTAGAGTAATTATATAAAATTTATCAAATATTAGTTAATCCCGAATTATTAAGCTTTGGCACGTAAAATAAGGTTATAATATTTTAATGAACTTTACAAGATTGGCTTGTCTGCCTACAGTGCCTGCGAAATAATTTTAAATTCCCAAGAATATTTTCTAAAGGCGAAACTTTAGTTCACATGCTGAAAACTAACTTATAAATATTAAGAACGTTTTCTGCATTATAGCAATACACCAATTTAGTTTTTAAATAATACAAACCCTAAATTGAGTATAGTCAGGTTTGTGAGTTAATATATTTTTTCTAGAAAGCATATTCTGCACTCTCAAAGTCCGGTAGGTAAATGCATTTTGCGTTAAGTTTTCCTCTCCACCAGTTATATAACCTTCTTGTAGAAGCTACTTGGCAGCATTGTCAAAAGTCTACATAGAATATGAAGCAGCTACTCAAACTATATCAATTTGGTAAATGAAAGAATCCTCAACTTGTGTCAGTTATCCACAGCAGAAGTTAGCCCACCTCTGGTTTCCTGTAACTGTAGTAGGTCGCCTGAGGTTAATGTAAAATCGTCCATGGTGCAAATGAAGATGTATGTGATAATACTACAAATATCTGATCCGGTATCTACATCCTATAAAAACACTTACCCTACATCTCTCTTTCTGTATGCGAAGGTTGTCAAGAATTCTTAATGCCTCCGTGTGATGGAAAAACACATCTTCGTCTGTTTCTTGTAAGTGAGAGTCGGCAAGCATCCTACAGCTTGTAGATGACAAATAACAACCCATCTCTTGCAGATAAAGGTGCAGTGAGACAAATTCATCTACTAGTTTGCACTTCAAGCAAGCGAAAACTCCCCAGAACACATACTGCATGAGTACCAGATTCTGGCTCGTTAAGGAAATATCGGCCAGCATTTTTCAAATAAAGGTTGACGAAAAAATAGCACAAGTTATCTAAGATTATTTCCGCTGCGTAACTATTGTCAACAGTCAATTGTTGTAAGTGATGGTAATGCTAATTTCTGCAATTATAATCTGTAAGCGACAGCTTTCGAGTATCTTATAACCCATATTGTATTTGTATTTCGTATTTTGATTGAGCCAGATCTTTGCCGCGGTTTTCCAAGCATCTCTAAGAACCCTGGCCATATATGGCCCATTAAGCACCTTAGCTATGAATTTTGTCCATCTGGGGTAGTTCCACACCAGTAACAATTTTTAACGTGTGGGACGGGACCTACGGATTTACTTCTTAGTACAAGTTTTGGTCCGACTTCCACCAGTTACCTAAGGTTTTGTCGACCACGCGAAGCTTGCCACGAATCAGTTACTGTAAGTGATGGCAACGCAAATTTCTATAATTAGTTTCTGAAAGGAACAACCGCATGTGGGGTTGCTAGTCCCCCATCGGGCGCCTCCCCAGGTGGCGGATAAGGGAACGCTCATCAGATATGGTGATAGCATCAGAGTCCGAGCTAGAAGCAGCGACTGATCCAGAGTGGGTGGCTGCAAATAGTAAATGACATGACATGGGGCAGCAACTATGACATTACGAGGTCGAGGCTATAGAAAAATGATTTCTCAATAGACTAGATACCAGGTACTCACAGGCGGATAACACATCTTGATATCAACGACTATGACACTGCGATTGGAGAAGGCAACGGTAAACCACTCCAATAAACTCTCCCTAGCATAAATCATTATGGCAAATCGAAATTCAATTACGGTTCTCAGTCCACGGCAGACTTTCAATAGGCAGAAGGTGCTAAGAATCCCCGGGTGCCCAATTAAAATTTCAACATGGAATGTTGCAAGTTTATTTCAGGCTGGAAAATTATATAATGTTGTTAATGTAATAGATCGTCTGAATATGGACATATTAGGTCTCAGTGACGTTCAGTGGCCAGAAACAGGATTAAATTAAAAATGGATAAATGTACTATGCAGCCAGATTTACTTCTATCATAGGTATGGAGTAGCTTCTCTGGTAAAAACTAATATCCAAAGGTCAGTTATAAACGTAGTCCAGTATTCAGAACGACTTATCTTAATACAACTAAAAGCATACGCAAGTAATATAAACCTAATTCAGGTATATGCTCCAGCAAAGGATAAAAGTGAAGAAGAAATCGAAGAGTTCTGCTCACAGTTAAAGGAAGTGTTGAAAATAACAAAACGCAAAGACTTTACTATAATAGTAGGTGATTTTAACGCTAAAGTGGGCGAAGGCAGTGTTGCTAATATAGTAAGAAAATATGGACTAGGCAATAGGAACGAAAGGGGTGAAAGATTAATAGAATTCTGCCAATGTAACAATATGACTTTAATGAACATATGGTTCAAGCTGCCAAAAAGAAGACTGTATACTTGTACATCTTGAAGGCGTACAGAACAGAATATAATCGGAAACCAAATAAACTTCATTATGATAAATAGTATATATAAGATTTCTATTACATCTGTAAGAACATACCCCGGAACAGATATAAACTCCAATCATAACCCTCTAGTAGCAAACTTTAGGATAAAATTGAAAAAATTAAAAAAGGAGACACATGCTCGGAGAATAAATACAAAAATGATAAGAGACGATATAACTAAAGAAGAACTAATGACGGAAATAGAAAGTAATCTAAACAACATTACAGAAATTAACAAAGATATACCAGATGTAAATGAGAAATGGAATAACATAAAGGGACCAGTATTACAACCTGGAAGGGATAAACTACAACAAACACAAATCTTATGGAAGAAAGAAGGAAACATAAAGGACGAAACACAGGGAAATATAAAGAAATTCATAAACAAATTAAAATCAAAATAACAGAAGCTAAAGTGATATATATATGGATGAAAAATATAAAGAAATAGAAGAGCTGGAAAAGAAAAATGACACGTTCAACATACATAGAAAAATACAACAAATTACAGGAATAGGAAGGAAGAAAGATAAAGGTATGATAAAAGATAAAGATGGAAAACTAATATTAAACCTGAATCAAAAGTTAAGAAGATGGGAAGAATATATAAAGGAATTATTATATGAGCAAAGAACTACGAGAAATACAAATTTATGAAACGGGCATTATTCCTCAAGAATGGTTAACCTCAAAATTCATAATGCTGCCTAAAAAAGAAAATGCAAAAGAATGCGCCGAAGTATAGGTCTCATGAAACACACTTTTAAAATACTGCTCAACATAATTCACAATAGATTATATAGAAAACTAGAAGAAGATATAGGAGAAACTCAATTTGGATTCCGTGACATGGGTACACGAAATGCGCTATTCGCTGTCAACGTCCAAATCGAAAGATGTCGTGATGTTAATGTTGAATTACATCTATGTTTCATTGACTATGAAAAAGCGTTCGATAACGTCTCCCATTCGAAATTAATATCAATAGTAAAGCAAAAATATATCGAAGAACGCACAATAAACTTAAATGAAAACCAATACTGGAATCAGAAAGCATCAAACATCAAGCAAAATCGATATCTGTAAAGGAGTCAGACAAGGGTGTATCCTTTCACCTATTTTATTTAACTTGTACTCCGAACAAATTTTCCGACAAACTCTATCAGAGGTCACAAGGGGTCTAATAGTCAATGAAAGAACCATCAATAATATCCGATATGCCGACGACACGGTAATAATTGCCACAAACATAAATGATCTCCAAAGAATGATGGAAACTGTTAACACGTACAGTAACCAATATGGCCTTAAAATGAACCTCAAGGAAACGAAATATATGGTAATTAGCAAAGCAACCGCTGATAATCAACAACAATTATATCGAAAGAGTAACCAAATACCAATATCTAGGAAAAACTCTGAATCAAAAACACGATCACACCGTAGAAATTAATAAGCGGATAGAAATGGCAAGAGCAGCATTCATAAGAATGAAATCATTACTTACTAACAAAAGTCTAAAATTAAATTTGAGAATCCGCATGGCTAACTGCTATGTGCTTTCAATATTACTATATGGGGCAGAGGCATGCGAATTATGGATTTACCGTAGACTCCTAAAGATATCATGGAGAGACAGAATAACTAATGACCATGTCCTACAAAAGATTGGGAAGGAAAAAGAAGTTGTTTTCAAATCGAAGGTCAAAGATCAGTGGGAAGAAGAAGAATTTCATGGTTATACAATCTGAGAAAATTGTTTCACTGCCCATCATTAGATTTATTCAGAGCAACCGCATCAAAAGTAAGAATAGCAAGGATGACTGCCAACCTCCGTAGGAGGACGACACCTTAAGACGAAGAAGAAGAGACAGTCGCCATGAATCTCATAACCTATAAGTCAAGGTAAATATGATCCACTTCATGCACGTATACATAGTAAGGAAAACATAAACTGCTACAATAGACATCCTAGGAACCACTAACTGTAAACAAAGATTACCTCAACCCCGTAGCCAGATACTGTAGGATAAGGAAACGCACATTGTGCACAAGAAGTTCTAGTTGAAAATAATACAAATACACCCTAAATATATTTTCTTGTAGAATAAGGTGGCCAAGAGTTTCTGATATCTACATATGAGGTCATCCGAAATTTGCATATTGTGCAACAGGAACAATATCAATATCTAACATTATTCCAACGTCTTGCAAAAAAATTATTACAGGTTTAATTTTCTTGTATATGAAAGTCTTCAAACGTGCCTACTCCTTGGAAGTGAAGGTAACACAGTTCTAATGATTGCTACCTCTCATAGAAGAATTTATCCTAGGAGTGGTTTAATATATCTGAATATTTCTCATTTTTATAGATAACGGTAACGCAGAGATAGAAACAAGTGTGCATATAAAGCTGTAAGAGAAAATAGTTTAAATGTCTTGTACAGTTCCATTTCTTGAACTGGGCAAAAAGGAAGAAACTCCTAAACAGTAGTTGATATGTACTTGTATAGGTAGGCTTAATTATAATTTGACTTGTATATATTATGTTTCAATAGTGAAAGTGTGGTGCTAGCTCAGTTGGTAGAGCGCTCACTTTCTAAGTAAAACGTTGATTCTGGCTTGGGTTCGAAACCTAAGCATTACTATGCAGATTTCAAAAGTCTTCTTTGCAACCCACCACATACAATTTTGCAATTCGGCTTGCAACCGTGGAATGCTAAAACCTTTCTCAGGAATTTCTGTCGTTCGGATTCGACATTAAACTGTAGGGCCCCCGTGTTTCTACTACAGCGCTGAGGAGGAACGCGTGGCAGAGGAGAGGCCGATGGCCAGCAGTGGAACAAAAAGGCTGTCAATGATAATATCTGGGAAATCATTTCTTACCGAACGGTTTACTCTTGGTCTCACGTCCTGCGGCTGAAAATCGTTAAGGGTTTCTGATACCTAGGTACAATAGTAATTTGCAATTATTTTGCCACTTTCAACAGATAATCTTACCCCAAAATAAATAGATTTACAATTCTTGATTACTTACTTAGCAAAACCAAATTCCGGTATTAGTAGTATATTCCCCACGAGTTACTTTTTGTAAGCAACATCATGAACAACAGCGAAGGTTTCCTTTCAGTTCGAAGATAGAAACGTTACCTCGAGGTTTTTTCTCCCTGGCGTTTCCTGTATGTAAAAATAATACAATAAATAATGAAATAATAAAATTAACATATGTCGTTTCCACGATAGTGTAGAAAATATAGTCCAAATTTCCAGCATATTTTAATGTAGGCCCGGCTTCCGATAGCTGAAAGTCACCAAACGTCTCTGATGCAAAGCAAGCTAAAATAACACACGTTTGTAATACAATTTTTACATTCTGTACAAGAACTGGGTCCTTGTAGAACCAGTTATTAAGAGTTCCTGCTTGCTGTACATTACTCTAACAAAGATTTCGGAGTTTATTTCAAGTGTTAACTCTTATAAACAAAATCTTCAAGGATTCGAAATTACTGTAGGTGAATATAAAAAGGTTTCCTTTTCCAATCGGCATAAGTAAAGCTGCTTTAGAACTAGCTGCCTATAAATAAAATTTTCAAGTGTCCCTGCTCCCGTTATATAGTGATAATACAAATTACAAATCTCTTACGACTCTGTTAGTAAAGGTAGCAGAAATTTCCAATTTGGTTTCCATTTCCTGCAAAAATTACAGCAAATCTCACTCACTATGGGCAAAGGTCACGAGAGTCCGTAATTCCTGGACGTGTCTTCAGGAGACAGATATAGGTTGCGGATTCTATTTCCACGTAGTTTAACCAACGGTTTTCCTTATTGGAGACAGTTGCACTAATTCTTGTACATAAAACAACAAAAGGCATTTTTTGTCGGTTGCCGTTCTCTGTTTTAACAATTCCCCAAAACTCGTTCTCTGAAGACTACACTCTTCAAGAATCTCTTGTCCCTGGATATTTAAGAGAAAACGCCCAACATCGTGCACGCAGTGCTAGTGTCCTGTAAACAAGATAATCAACAGTATTAATCCTTTAGACCTAGGTAACATAAATGCATGTTCTCTTTTTCGCTACCCACATGAGAAGTTACCCTATAGCTTGCTTCCTCTTAATAAAGGTCAAAACGTTGCAGATCCGTATATACAAAGCATCAGGGCAGGTTGAGTTGATACGTTCTCATAGAAAGTGAATGCGGCATTGCATACTACCAACTGCACACATTTGTAACACCAAGGTGCTGATGGTGTCCCAGATCGCCAACACGATTTATATATGCTTTTGCTTAGTTTAAGTGTAAATTTATAATTTTCTGGCAAAACTTTCTAGAATAAAAATTGTGCATTATATGGTACACGGGTGCTACAAATCTCGAAAGAAGAAAATCGCTAATGTTCATTATTTTCGGTAAATTTTGTGACATTGCATTTTTAGATTATCGCTTTAATAATTAATTTATATAAAACATGAACCCTTGCGGGTCAAATGTGTAACATTATTAATTATTACCGTTATGCTTCTTTTTGTTATGAAGTTATAAGATATTCATGACTTCGCTCAGTTCATTTTATAGAAGTATACTTCCATGATTCCTGCAGTAAGTAGCAGCTTTTAATTAAATACCCGACTTTTATGTAGGATCAGTAAAATATATAGTATTAAGGTAAGAAGACGTATTTTATTAACTGTGATCATTTATTATAGAAAGAAAAAGGGGTTGATAGGAGCCATTCCTAAAGGCAGTTGGATTATCTAAAACTTCTACAATTCGAAAGTTGCAAACGTGAGATGAGAAACAAATCACAGTAATTAAAAAACGCAACACATTTAAAAATTACAATGACGGATATTAAAAAAGAAATTTTTTAATGCAAGAGATCGTTAAAACGTTTCTAATTGGAATTTAAAAAAATGTGACATTCAAATATCCAACATTGGGCTTTAATAACTTTATGAAATCCCTAAGTGACGCCACTGCCTACACTTACTCCAGATGTTATTCTTAGCTAGATTGTTTAAAGGAAAGAAATTTGAAATCAAGTAAGTTTTAATATAACTGCGAAATTCCTATATGACGCCACTGGCAGTACAACTACAGTTGGTGTTCCTAAGTAGCTTCACAACAGCGTACGCATGCAGCATACAATCTCTATGGCATCCTTGACTATAAATAATCTTTTTGTGAAAGTAATTCAATTTTAAACAACAAGGCTTTTAGGCAAACACAACAAGAAGACTGACTTCCGATTAAAGCTTAAGATACATTATTTTAATTTTGCTCAATAGAACATGTTGGGTTTTTTAGACTAAATTGATTGTATATGCATGTGTGTATGCACATATGTCATACAATTTGTTGACCTGAAGACTCTTATAAAGAAGATATACCAATGAACCCCTTAGCGGCAACCCGCAAGTGACATGCAACAGATAATAAAACACAGACTTACTAATCTGTCAATAAATATCGGACAGTTGTAGTCACCCGAGTCATCCAGGCCCCTTCTCCTGAACTGGGATTCGAACAGAATACGGATGTTCATCTTCCTGTTTGCTGCTGTGGCAGCCATTCGTAATCATAGATTAATTACTACAATTATGCATATCTTCTGGTGCGCCAATTTTCCAAAGAGATCCAGCCAATTTTAATATGTCCAACCAGTCTCACTGCTATTCGCAGGAGTAACGAGTGGGGGTAACCCCTCAGCAGCATATGCGATAAGGAGAGTATAATTGACGAACTTTCGCTCACGTAAATCAGCCGATGTCCTGCTCGCAATGATGCTACATTCTTAGTAATAATAATAATTCGAGGTAGGCGGCTTTACGAGACCACCTCTGCCAGCCAACTACCTCCCCCAATCTTTGCCAGGGGTTTAATGATTACGCATGCCTTACACTATCTACTTATATAGCTAGTTATATTCACTATGCTACTGCTTCCAACAACTACTTACATAGATACACTAATCTTGTATAATAGCGCTAATAGGGCGCAGTGCTTGTAAAACATATATAATAACAAGATAATACGTAACCATTTGGACAAACGCATACAACACATCGGGGGATATAAATCCATAACCTCGCTAACGACGCCACTGTTATATTAGCTGATTTGCTATTGCAGCACATATTTAAATATACACACATAAATTGTAACAATTAATATCGCGCCTTGCCTATGCTTAGAGGATAATTGCATCGCAATCAGTTAGTAGGTTCGCAAACGCTATTAATTAGGTATTACGCAAAAAAACATGCAAGCTTATACCTAGCTACTAACAACACTGTAGACTGCCGTTGCTGGCCCTTCTTAAAACCCTACTGCCCCTTGCTTTTCCCACACATTCCAAGAAGCACTTTCCTGCCCGGCCTCTAGTTTTAACACCTTAAATTGACAGGAGCTACGTATACTTCTGCAAATATTTATTTGTTGAGCTTGCATTTAAGTAATATGCTGTAATACTGTAATACTGCCTAACAGTCGTTGGTTTTCGAAAAATACATATACACCGCTCAACAAAATTAGGGGAACACTTCTTTAGCCGTGCATAATTTTTCAAATTAAAGACAGACAAGTATCAACTTTAGTATATTGTGCTTTCAACATTTCTTAACAAGATACAAATAACAAATATGCTCTAATTAAACGATTTTCTTAAGTAATACCAAACTATTGAGAAGACTACCAAAATCGAAATGTGTTTTATCGCTTAAAATGTAATGGAAATTCTGTTAACGCCCCAATACCAAGCTTTAGTAGAGCGTGTGCCCTCCATTAGCTTTAATAACAGCCTGGCAACGTCGAGGCATGCTGCGAACAAGATGTCTAACATGTCTTGTGGTAGATTTCGCCATTCTTCCACAAGGGCCTCTGCCAACCCCTGAAGAGTCTGAGGTGCAGCAGGACGCTTCCTAATGCGCCTGTCGAGTAAATCCCAAACGTGTTCGATGGCGTTTACGTCTGGACTCATGGCTGGCCACCCCATCACTTGGATTTCTTGTTCCTGGAGGAAGTTTGTTGTTAAATTAGCGGTATGAACTCTACAATTATCCTGTTGTAGGATGAAGCCATCGCCGAAATTGTTCGCAAATGGCACAACATGCTCTTTAAGAATCGTCTCAACATAAATTTATGCGTAAGACGTTGGGGAACGACAACCAAATCTGTGCGACCGTCTATACTAATGCCACCCCACACCATGACCGATCCAGTTCCGAATCGGTTCACTTCCTATATACAAGAGGCAGTGTATCGCTCTCCAGGACGTCTGTACACTCGTATACGACCATCGCAACGAGTTAGAGAAAACCGCGACTCGTCTGTAAAAAGCACAGACCTCCAGTGTCGAAGTTGCCATTGCACATGTTCGCGGGCAAAGTTTAGACGGCTAACTGTGTGATTCCTGCTCAAGTGAGGAGCTCGCACAGGCCTGCGAGAAGTCATATTGACTTCTATGTTTCGTCTTCTAACTGTGTGATCGGAAATTGGCACACCGGTGGCATTTCGGAGTAGATTTTGTAGGTCACAAGCAGTAGCAGTTCGTCGGCAAAGACAAGAATTAATAATATACCGGTCGTCCCGAGGGTAGTTTTTCTTTCACGGCCTTGTCCAATTCTCCTGGAATATCTACCCGTTTCTTGGTACCTATGCCAAGTTCTGCAGATAACAGATAGACTTGATTGGAGCTAGTTTGCTACATATCACATAGATGGACCATCTTCAAGCAAAGCAACAGCCCTCGCGACTTCAATTTCACTTAAATAACGCATTTTTTACTCAGAAGCATTGAAAAGTCAAAACTGACTGTTTTACTGTGTCCAATGACTAATTTGATAAATTTCAGATGTTTGCTTTGTGGTCAAAAACCACTTTGTTTTGAGACTTTCTCTACATTTTGGTGCCTACGATGAAAACGAGCAAACGAATCACCATAATTCTTTTTTCACTTTGTCGATAAAGATCGAGAGAATAATATAACAAGAAAAAATTCTGTTTCCATCATTTTCTGGAAAACTTACAGGCGCTCAAAAAAGTGTTCCCCTAATTTTGTTGAGCAGTGTATATTAATGCTTACATCGAATATTTAAATAGAAATACCCGCTAATTAATTAGTTATTGTAAACAGTTCTTACAGTTTTTCAACAAAAACATGTTATACAATCGAATTAGTTTTAAAAATACAGGGTATTTTATTTCAAAAGTACGATAATATGGGTTACCTTAAATCGGGTACCAGACATCTTGGTTTGTTTACCCAAGAAGCTAATTGTATAAAATGGGAGTATTTTTATTAAAAAATGTTTATTCTACAACCAAACGCAACTGAGGAAATCCCCTGCAATTTAAAAACAACCTGTATAGGTATATAAAGGTTTAACAAATTTAAAAAATAGCAATAATTTCTTCAATTTTGATACTAAGCAATGCATTAAATATACCTGACTTTACAAGTTAAACTGTTAAATCTTTTTTAGATTACACTGTATTAGACATAAATGGCGGCAGTGTGGCCATATCTAAGATAAATTGCACTTACATTATGAGATTTCATGTTCAAAGTTGATATATTACGTTGACTTATAAATTATAGTAGAATATTTATTGCTGGAACAACCAAGGTGCGAAATAGTAATATGTTTCTGGTACACACTTCATGATTTAATATCACAGAAACCACTTTGAAGTTGCAACTACAATTCCAAGTCGCTTCTAAATGGAATATGAAATATATTATTACAGTTCCTTTATTAGGCGAGTTCTTGCATTCGAATTAAAATTAGATTATAAATTACGCAAATCCTTGTTTACTTTATAAATATTAATATCATTTAAATTTCCGTGAAAATTTCTAGAGAAAGGGAAGTTTAATTAGACTAGTGAACATGCAAGAGGAGTTTCTGAGAAATATCATTATCAAACCGGTAGAACAGTTCATTCGCAGCGCTTCATAAATTCAGCTGTTTATATTCCGAAGAGAATTTGCGTAGAAACTATAAAACGTCCTTAAAGTAGTAAAGTTGGTGCTAAAATTTAATTTTCCACTATTAAAGGGATGCTCGGATTATATTTTCCCGCACATTATCTCGTTCCACATGCAGCTTCCATTCCGGACTCCGCTTTATAACGCACTGCAAATTTTTTAATACCTCTACAGTTAAACACGGATGCGTGATATTTTTAATTTAAACATTTCACAAAGTGTGCCACATTGTATTCTTAATTCCATTTCCGATTTGCAACTGCCGCGCAACTTCTTACCAAGCCACTAAATTCGCATTAAGATTCGCCGAACTCTTAAAGAGAATTTAATTGCTTCTGGTTGAATTTACAATTCTACTAATTTTAGTAGTTTAGCACAGTTTACATTCTGCAACCGAAAGTTATAGTTCGCTCGATGCACTCGAGCTTTAAATCGACATGCTAACTCACTAGTACAGTAAAACAAGTTAATTAAAGAAAAAAGAACAACTCCAAGAGATTGCGGATTGCCTCTAAGAAAATTAAATGGATGTCAACGTTTCGACCAATTTATGACGTTCATCCACCTCGATTAGATTTAACCGCCCCGTTACTTTAACATCTTATTCTCTTGGTATAGTTTATAAGAATGGTATGTGGAGCTAATCGATCTTCATTATAAGAGTTATTTAATCATAAAATTCAGCGCAACACAAATACTGGAAGCAATTAGTTGGTTCCGTTATAACTAGTTGGAATTGTGTAGCTTAGATTTGTAAAAAACAAAAAAAAATATATATATTGCTGTGTTATTTACCCTAAATATTCTATTTTGCCTAGGTTATGTTTCGATTATGTTGAAAGATACTGTTCTTACTATTAATAATCGAGATTATGTCTAAAATTAAGATTAATTAAGTTATCTATAAACTAAATCATGCTCTGTAGGAGATTATTGTTATACTAATTTATACATTTAAACTTTATAACATGAAAAGGTATATTCCGAGCTTTCATAGTATTCTACGATTTACACTGTGTCGTATTGGAATAGTGTTTTAAGTGGAATTTTGTGAGTGAACAGTTGTGGATTTCTGTTTTCCATTTTGATGATAAATTCAGGTGTCCAAAGTAATGTTCGGGCCCCGAAAAGTAAATATTTTAATATAGTCATTTGAACATTGTAAATTTACAAATGTCAAGGTTATTATAAAAATAAATGATTTATGATTATTGTTAATAGTTTATGTTCTATGAGAGGAAGCTTTCTATGTAGATTTATTTATGTAAATATCAATTATATAGGTGAATTTGATAGTTTTCATAAAATTCACCTAATTTGAGGTTAATTTTTATTCTTACTAATAATTATGTTATTATCTAATTTTGTTGATGTAAATGCTTATATTTAAGTTTAATAGGGGGCTAGTTAATTGTTTTTAGTGGGTTTAGCGCTCAGATGTATAATATTGATAAAATTTGAATTTTAAAACACGTGTTTATTATTTGTTAAAAATCATTATAAATGTCATATCAAAAAATTGCTAATTTTTTATAGATTGTGTTTATGAAGTTAGTTTTTAGAAATATTTGTTTATTTAGGCTGTAAGAGTCGTTTTTCATTTAATTGATAAGTCTTTTTGGATAAGGAGATTAATTTAAAGCTTTGTATTGGTGCATCCTCAAATTTGAAATATGAATTTAGGATTTTAAAGGAATTCAGTCTGTTTAAGTTCTTATATGGGGTAGACGTATTATTTAGTTGCTCCGAGTATAAACTTTAAGCCAATTTGGTCGAGTTTTGAATATTAGTAGGCGGAGTTATTTTATTTTATCAAGTAATATGTGAGTTTAAGTGTTATAATCTTATTTTATGTAGTAAACAATAGTTGATTTTCGTTTGAGTTAAAACTTGTGTTAATTTATTTTGATTGTAATAAATCTTACCTGGTGTTTTTCAAGTTGGAGTTTGTGTTAATTTATCTACGATATTCCTGCAAAGTGAATTATTTAAGAAAAGCTGATAGTGTTGCCTTAATTATGAAATTAAGTGAAATTATTTCTCACCTGTTTGAGTTACAAGTTCTTGATACTTTTGAAGTATTATAACTTTAATTTCAATATATTTTGGAACCATCGATCCAGCATCTTTAAAGCGTTCTGGTGTCTTTGGTGCAACCGTTACCAAAATAATAAAGATTTGGTGGAGGTCAAGTGCATTTTAAAACCTTTGTGGATGAGATATTATTATGCCGATATTTAACTAATTTAGTCCTTAATTGTATGTAAGCTGTCATATTGGGGAAGCCACGTTATTAATCAAAAGAACCCTGAGATATCTTATGCAATTATATATGTGTATTTATTGTAAATTTAACTTAGTTAGAAAATCTTGAAATTTGTTTATCATATTATAATCTATTTAATAATTATATTTTATTAAAACAATTCAAAGCATATATTTATGACGCTACCAACGTGAGGCGATTTAATAATTATTTATATTATGAAGACTATACACAGCATATAAATATGGCTTATCAATAATAATTTAATTATTTTATTTTTAATAACTAAACATAGCAATGTATATTAACGAGTGTTTCACGGACGTAACTGTATCTTGCATTTTGCCCTCCAAACCTGTTTTTTCATCCAATCACCGTCTCGTAGTCCTCTGGTTTCCATTGATTCTTGTATTTCTTGTACATAAGTTCTGGCCAGTCTTCCTCGTTTTCTTCGAATATTTGGAATACAGTCCAATACCATCTTTGGCCATCTGCGAGCGTACATCCGTTTCATGTGGCCATACCACTTTAGCCTTTTAGCTTCTACGGTATCGATAATTGATCCATGTACTTCCATCCGTTGGCGAATCTCATCATTTCTTATATGATCGAGTCTGAACACGCCACAACTGCGCCTCCAGAAATCTATCTCTACAGTTATCAATTCAGTTTTGTTCCTCATGGTAACTTCCCAGACTTCAGAGCCATAAGTGGTGATGCTTTCAACAATGGTTTTGTATATAGTTGTTTTGGTCTCTTTTGTTATTTTGTCATTCCACAACACAGAGTTTATAATTGCTTTATTGCTCTTCGTCCTTGGCCAATTTTATTATTTAAGTCTTCATTGCTGTTTCCAGACTCAGTGAAGGCAACTCCGAGGTATTAAATCTTTTAGTATTCTTTATTACATCTACTTCAATGTTTAGATCTCGTCCTCTTTCGCCCACTGCAATGGCAATATAAGCAGCGGCGTCGCTGGCTATGTTATTATTTATATCCCATAAAGTGTTATATGTGTTTACCCACCCACCCAGATTGGTGCCTATGTTAATAACTGTTGGAAACAATAGCGTAGTGAATATCACTAGCTATATGAACAGATAATGTGTGTGTGTGTGTGTGGTATGTTTAATCATTATTTATCTAGCAATAATTTTGAGGGTAATCAGCTGGTAGAGGTGGTTTCGTAAAGGCGCCTACGTCGAATTAATATTATTGTTATTATTATTATGAATGTTACATCAATGCCAGGATGGAATTGGCTGACTTTTAGGCAGGGGATTGGCCAACTAAGTTTCAACTCTTTCCATCACATGTGAGGGCTGAGGAAGAGGTCCACTCGCAACTTCTATGAATAACAGTCTGGCTGCACATAGTCCAATTGCCTGGTTTCCCTGGAGGATTGGTGCACCTGAAGGCACTCGCACAGATAGATAAGCTATGACGATAAATTTGCATCAATTCAAGTAATATAGCGTTTTCATTGAGTGTTGTGAAGAACGCTATACTCCTTCATAGTATGTAACCGTCAACAAACACTTTTTAAGTTTCAGAGTTTCATACCCGCAAGCTTTCTTCAACCTAAACGTGTGCAGATCCTTCTTCAGCGTTTACATTTAATGAAAAGATATCTATCATATCCTCTGCTCTAAAAAATGGTTGTTTTGATTAGTTCTATGCATATATGCATAGACCTCTGTCTGTCATCGTGGAAATGCATACATAAACCGGAAATAGTGTTGTGTAATAATTCTACTAAGGGTGGTGTAGATACGTTTGACTAGCTATGCTACTCAAACACAGTAGCTAGGAAAACACAAGATAACTTTTACGTATATAGTATGGTATGCTAGATATGGCTGTTATTAATGCATTTGTTTTGTACCAACATAAAAATGTTTACACGAAGTTTACACGGCCCAGCTTTTAAGACGATTACCAAATACCAGGACCATATGAAGAAAAGACCATCTAATACGAGACTACCACGTGATCTGAGAAAAGCTATTAAAGAATATCTCAGCAATACCGATGAACAGCCTGCGCAAAACAAATAAAGAGGTTCAAGTCGATACAATATTTATCCACAATAACGCGACAAAAAAGGCAGCCGTATTTGTACTCAATCTCGAAAACAATTGTGTGCCGAACATTGCCATACCATATGTGAAGACTGCAAATAATTAATTGTGAGTTAGGTCGTTTCTGCTCTTCTGTTAACAAAGAATATTTCATCATCATCATCCCCAGCGTTATGTGGTCCATTTGTGAACATACGCCACGTCTATTCCATTCTTGTCTATTGTACGCTATACTCGTCCACTGTACACCCCCTTGCTTCTGGATGTCGTTCTTCCACCTTGTTCTGGGTCTACCGCGTGTTCTATTCCCCAGTCTAGGTCTCCATTCGGTGACTTACCTGGTCCACCTGCCATCCGTTGTCCTAGATATATGTTCCGCCCATTGCCACTTAGATCACGCTATTTCTTCTACTATATCGATCACCTTGGTTCGGCTCCTTATCCATTCTATCGTTTTCCTGTCTTGCAGTCTTAGAATCCAGATCTTAGTCCAGAATTAATTTCTCCATCTTCCTCTGTGCTACCTTTAGTTTCCTCATCCAAGTTTCATTTAGCGCCCAGGTCTCTGAGGCGTATGTCGGTGTTGGTATAGTATGTTGATTGAATACCTTAGTTTTTAGATGTTAGGAAAATTTGAAACGAAAGATGGTTTTTAGTTTACCGTAAGCGGCCAAGCCTAGCTGTATTCTTCTAGATATTTCCTGACTATATGTTTTGGAGAACCACATTTGTTGCCCTACATATATATCTATATATTCCTCTGCTGTTTCAATGGTCTCGTTGTCATTGATATTTATTGATGTGGCATCTTCCATGTTTGTCATTATTTTAGTCTTGGGGATATTTATCTTTGGTCCTATAGATTCGGCTGCCTCTTTGAACTCTATTATCATGTTTTCCAGTTGACTAATGTCTGATGCAATTATAACTATGCCATCGGCAAATCTCAAATGTGACAAGTATTCGCCGTTAATATTAATACCTTTATTATCTCAGTTGAGTGTCTTGAAGATATCTTCGAATGTGTTAGCAAACATTTTGGGGGATATAGTATCTCCCTGTCTCATTCCACGTTCTACGGTTTCGGGCTATGTTGCTGTATGTACTTGCACACTCAATGTCGCGTTTTCGTGTATTGCATTGATAAGTTTGATATATCTACAGTCGATCCGGCATCGTTTGAGCGCATTTATTAGTGATCATTTCTCTATGGTGTCTAATACCTGCTCGCAGTCGATGAATGCCAAGTCTACAAGTTGGTGGTATTCCTGAATAGAATATTTATCCACTCAAAAAAAAATGATGATTTTCGTTGGTTTCCCGTCTCTAGATACTCGTGCTAGTCGGTTTCTTTTCATTCTACCTACATGTTCATTAAGCTGTGTCCTCTTTTCTCGTCCCTTTCACTATATTTTCCGTCTTACATGTTTATTTTATTATATGCATATACCTAATTCTGTCCTTTAGCGTTTTGTTCAGTTATCGATCTATGTGTTCTCATTTCTGATGTACGTAACAGGCTCATGTCTGCCGTAGCTTCCACGGCGTAGGTTGTTGTAGGTGTTACCCAGCTTCAATAAATTCGGACCTTGCTCCGTATGTTTACGTCTTCCATGCAACATCTCTCAGACATACGGACATTTGTGCTGCTCTAGTTGTTTACTGAAGCACTTCTTTGCCTAGGTTACTGAGTATTATTATATACGTGCCGACTCATGTGAAGGACACACTTGCTCTATGCTTTTGTTTTCGACGACCAGCTTGCATGGTATCGGTTCTCTTGATGTGACAATACATTTTGTTTTTTTAGCGGAGATCTTCATATTATAATCCTCTCGGCAGTTTTAAATGTTTGCAGCATTAGTTGTAAATTGTATTCACTCGCCAATATTGTAACAGCGTCAACGACGTAGCAGACAATCCCTACTTCTTCTCATCCCTTTTTATATCCATTCCCTGCTGCCTTTACCCTTTAACTAATGTTGTCCACAATTAAGTATAGGGGTAATGGACTGAGGCTGTCCCCTTGTCAGATTTCTCACGTATTCCTTTCATTTCAGGTTGTGCAAGCGTATCTGAGACTATTGTACACTTGTATAATCAATTTAAAAAGCTTCTATAGTTGTAAGTGCAAAAGTATATGTAGACGCTCTAGATATCTTTTTCCTAATCGGACTAATAAAAATTATGAATTTTTAAAACTATAACCGGTAATTCAGCTTACTACTCCTTTTACGACTACGCTATATTCATGTTGGTATTATTTTCGGAATATTCCGCCGTTAAATCCCACGTGTTCATAAAAAAATTAAAGAAAAAAAACAGAATATTTACTTAGTTATGCTACTCGTTATTGATATGATCGTAAAGTAAGCGAACACGACAGCCTAGACAAATTTTTACGTGGTGGCAAATATTACTGAAATTATACAGCGACATTAGGCCTCCAATGTAGTGGCGTTGTATTATTACATTATTATAGGAACAGCCACGTACACCGATAATTGCAGAATCCTACAGCAATCCGCAAGCGGAAACAGAAATTCCGCATGTTTTTTTAGTATCATTTATTTAGCGAGACATTAGCAGGTGATTCCCTAAAGCGTTTAATTCAGTTAATACTTCTCCCCATATGTCTATCTTTAAAAAAACTTTGCAAGTGCCGACATTAACGCTGCATAGTCAAAAAGTGGATGACCATAAACTTTGTCATTTAAAAGCTCTTAAACGGTAGGATCTTATTAGTTACAAAGTTATAGAAGTTAAAATCCAATGTGAATATCACGTACTTCTAAAATTGGTGCAGTTTAGGAAAAGTAATTCAATTTTTTTAATCTATCGGATTGGTACCTATATGCTGCAACTTTCTATTTATTTTTTATTCGACGCTACAGTTTGGAGGGCCCACTAAGAGGGAAGCGCAAGAAAATCATGCGTAGTGATTTGATTAATTGATTGATTACTAGCAGGGTTTTGAATTGGCTTAGTTAGCGCATTTTGCACTTCGACAATGTGGTCTTTTGGGCGCCCCCGATTCTTTCAAAGTACATCTGTGCCCTCAACGAGTTGCAGAATATTTTTTACAAGGTTTTCATGTGTGAAGGTTGCTTCACGAAGTGTTCTTCCGAATAGTTGCTGTTTCTTGCGGTGAAGTACTGGACAGTTGAAGATTATGTGTGAGACTGTTTCCTCCTCTTCTTCACATAGTCTACAGAGTGAGCGTCAGTTATTAGTCTGCGAAAAGGTGTTCGAATTATTTCCTTCCCCAGTTCTTGTCCCTGTACAGCCCCTAGCGAGAAATGTGGTGTGTAATGGTCCACATTTTTACTGCTGTTCGGATGCTTTGTTTGGGGATATCGAATACAGGTTCTGACCCTATAAACCTCTACCCCCGTGTACCCTAGCACCAGTATGAGCTGAACTACGTTCTTCTCGCACGAGGATGTCAGGACATATAGACATTCTCTCGTTAATTTAGAATTAATGCGAGGTTATTCAAGTGCTTTTAAATATTCCTTAAAGTATCAAAATCTGTTTAAAAAATAACAATAAGCGCCTTATAGCTATGATATCTGAAAATAATAGTAAAGTTTTTAATGATGAATCAGAAGACGTGCTAAATTACTTAACAGCCGGTAGTGCCTAGTAAAATATAAACTAGTTTTTCTGCGTTAGTGCGGTTACACTTGGTCCTGCGAGCAAGTTGACTGTCGACAACGGATGGCGAGCAACTACCTTGGCGAGCACCTTTCCCAGCGAGAAATCGATATCCGAACAAGTGATGAACTGATGACGAACAAACTATGACCAAGAACCAAGAAATCTGATCTTGACCCATATACATCTTTAAATATTTACTTATAAACTACAACATTTGACGCAAGTTTGAATCTTTTAATTAAAGGGGCGATTACACATCCGAATAGAATTATAATTTTCACAGGATATACATTTTTAAAACCGGCGTAAAACATAAAACTATACTGATTGTAGTCACAAACTGAACAACTGAATTAAATCCAACAATATTCCTGTTTTGTCGGCGTACTTATTGATCTTATAATCTATGCAATGTTTCGGAAAAATTGAAGTATTAGGAAATAATATATTTGCGTCTTCTTCTTATTTAACCAATATTGTATATCTTATCGTTTCCGAAATTCAAAATTCGAAACGTGAACTTTGAATTGAGAAACAATATATACTTTCGTAACTATCTAGAGTCGGTTATAGTATGCCCAATTCCAGGTGAATGTTTCTCTCAAGTTTAGTGTTATGACCCGAAAAGATTGGATTTATTAGCCAGATAAGTTACTTCAGTATATTAATTTTAGTTCCGACGGCACGCAATCTCTAGTATCTCTCGCCTTCAGAAGTATTTGAAAATGGCTGACTATCCGGTAGGTGAGGTAAATATCTATCAAAATAAAAAATCCTGTGCACATATTCTAAATCTAAATAGCCCGATTAATCTCTTTATAAAGCAAAAGCTTCCCCCACTAAGTTTCACTCCTGTCTATCACATGCGACACGCCACCGTCATTCACTTCCTTCTTTCGCAGTTACGTCCATCCATCCTATTACTGGCCGTTTTTTTTTCTTAAGTTGAATGGGGTCCTGGCTGTTGCCACTTTTGCCCAACTGTTGGTGCTAAAAGACTTGTCCAGTTCGACTTTAATCTTTTTGCCTGTTGTCCGCTATCCAACGTTCCTAATTAGAAGAAATCGACTGTTTTTCTTATCTTCTTCTTAAATCTTAGTTCTACAACGCAAGACATCTCATTAAAATATTTAGGCCTTGGTCTAGTTTTTATGCTCTTGAGAGTGTATTGAGTAGGAATATCTTGGGTTGGAATGGTTCATTTTTATTTGATTTGTATAGCTTCTTTGGTGTATTTGGTGAAAATTAGTCTTTTGTTACTCCCATGACGACTAACCTACTAGAAAGTGCGACTACAAAATATGTTGTTTTTCTGGAGTTGGCACCTTAACTGATTTATTTGCGGTTTTACAAGTTACAAATGTTAACTTTCTGATGATTGTCAGACGTCGTTACTTCTTGAAATACTTATGTTGTCGCAGGCCTACGATTCTCTTCATGTTTATTTGCTCAGGGGTTTTGATGTGGGTGAGCCTTTTCCGGACTCATCTAGTTTGGTACTGCAAAACCTCGTCGACAAACTTTGGATTGATATTGTTTTGAATTCCTATTTATCTTTTCCGTTTGTGTTTAGCTCGCGTTTTTATTGAACATTTCTTTTTCTATCTGTTCTATAAAATGTTCACTAGTTGTTCTTTTTCTAATTATTCTTCCTTCTCCATCAAAATTTTCAGAGAGGTCTTTAACGATTTCCATTTTTAAATTTGCATAAGTTCTTCTTCTGCTTTTGTTTCTTCTTTTTGGTGCTTAATTAGGCTTAAAGCCTGTTTTTAGTCAGATTTCAAACTTTATCTCCATGGTTTCCGTGACCGGACTTCTTCTTCCTCTTGGTACATTGCCCCGAGCTATTTTAACAACACTGCAATTCGTCTATTTTATCTATATGATTAGCTTATTCTTTCTTCGACCCAGTCATTATTATATTTATATATGTTAAAGGTTTCCATTTTGTTTGCCTTATTCTTCTTAGAATCTTCATTTCTGATGTTACTGCCTGCTATCTCGACTTATTTCCTGTGTAGTTTAAGTAGAGTAAGCAAGCATTGGTTTTATTACTCCTTTACATATGCTGATTGTTTGTTTCGGTAAAAAGGCGTTTGTTGTTCTATATAGCATGGTTCAAGCGACCAGCTCTAGCAACCTTATTTATTGGGTATGTTAACTCTTTCTGTGAGTTACCATGGCTTGTTGTTATGTCTAAGTACTTTATTTGCATTATTTTTTGAGTTATTGCTTTATCAGCGACCACTTCACCCTTTATGGGTGCTCTAGACATAATCAAGGACTTCGTTTCCACTGTAGAGATGGTTGGGTCGAGGTGTTAACATTCCACATTAAACACAAGTCTTTGTAAGTCGTCAGACTATATTTATTATATTATTGTCTAATCGATACCGCTGATTCTGTTGTACATTTATAATGATTTCATCCAGAATTACCTATGAAAGTAGCGACTAAGGACACACCTACAACTTCATGGGTTTTATTGATTTTAAACGACCTGCAGTGGGCATTGTAGGCCTTGTATTTGGGCCATATTGTCCTGTAACATAATTGGACATTATAGACACATTCGGTTTGTAGACGCATATTAGTTTGGGAGTTGTGAACATGTTTTAGCGTTATGGACTTTCTTGGCATTGGGGATTGTGGTCTTGCATAAGATCATACAAATACTTGTATGCTGGATAAAATGTGTAAAATACGCCCAAAACGAATAAGATCTGTGTAACTACAGAAACATAATTTCCACTTTGACAAGTCTAACGGCAAAGTAGAATTTTCAGAATTAGTATTAATGTAGTCATTTCTTGAGACTTAGACTATGTCGTCGTGGAATTGATTGAATAAAAAATGACACACTTCTAATAATCTGTTATAAATTTCTAATCGTTCTACTAAAAAATACTCAAATAATACTGCTGTGTCGCTGTAAAACTCTTTCAGGCAATAGGAAATTTCTTGTTGTACTTCTTCCGCTTTGATTAATTTGACACAAAAAACCTGCTACTTGAAAACCATAAATTCACTCCAATTAATGCTACACATTTTAAAGCAAACGCTCTTTTACTAAGAACACAGTGAATCACAATAAAGTGGATCCACGTTCGATTGATGTCTTAGCCGTGGATACTTTTCTGTTGTCCAATCTAAATGAGGGCTGATAAGGCCTTAAAGGCAATTCACGCACACCAAAATAGACTCATCGCGAAGTTCTTTCCAGACTATATATGTTTTAGCTTACCTAAATCTACTATTCTCCTATTGAATGAAATCAAGCATCAGCGCTAAAAGTTAGTAATGTTGTTAGTTTCACCAACAAATCCTTTATCCTGAAGTAAATAATAAATCACTAGGCTTTCGCACTAATAGTTTCGTACAAAAAGTAGCAGCAACAGTAAAAACATTCAGACATTAGTTATATCTCAGTAAAGTGTAACATTGTTAGGTGAAATAACGTCTGTTAGCAAAACATGTTGTTTATTCCAAAAATAGAAGCTGCATTGAAATTTTATTTGTAACTATTTTCTCTTTCTTCCAGTCTACTGAACTAATAGGTAACATAAAGTTGTTGTTCCTGTTGAAAGTACGACTTCTGCTATGCAGCAAAAAAATATTATAATTCTGTAGTATACCTGTTTAGGACATTTTTATATACATACCAGTAAAACAGAAAAAAATCCTAAGTTTCTTAGCCATTTCCAATTCTTTCTCTTCTGGTAACCTGATTAGCACGGAAATCGCACCTTTCCTCACTAAAAGCCTGCAAAATACAAACTGCGCCAAATATTGCGGAGAAGCATACGAATGCCGATGAAGTAATTCAGCAGGAGGTAACTATTTCCTCTTGCAATTTCGCTGAATGTTATGTTTGAGTAAAACTTGCTCTCGAATTCCACGTAAGCACATCTAGACTCGGCATTCCCTTTTCCTTCCGAACTACTTTAGATTCCTTCAGCCCCAATTGCGTCAGTACATTATGAGCGGAAGGAATTTGTGACATTTGTCTTCGGTATAGGAATTGTAACTGTCGCTTTCGTAAATCCTGTAATTTATTTGCTATACGACGCTTCCGGAAACACAAAAAGGAAAGCAAATTACTGGGAAAGATATGACTTGGAAAAACAAATTTTCTGAATACAATTAAAGGAACGTGATTCGAATATTCGATCAGTTTAATGCACATCAATTATTTGATTCCATTGTTTTCTCCAGAAATTGGCTTTGCCTTGTATCAAGACTAATGCTCCCGCAAACCGCAAACTTTCCAAGTTACGTAAATTTAACAAACAATTTTATTTCCAATATCTTTATTGCCGAATCAATCGAAAATAAATAGATTCTTCTGTATATGGGCTCTTTAATCTCACAAGCTGGAAACGAAAACTGAATTATGTTAACGGCCAGAGTGTATACATGAGATGCGCGTCCAAAGTGAAAGTCAATAAATCTCGTTGAAAATTGAAATCGAATTGAGACGAATAGACGCGAAATAGCAAATATTTCAAAAAGGTACCCTTAAAAACCGTATTTTCTCACACCTGCTTACTTGAACTTTTGCCATTAGAATATTTACTGCCTTTGAAAAAAAATTTGTATTACCATAAAAATTACAAAAAATTTAAGGGCATACGAAATTGGTTGAACATTTAAATTTAATATAAACGAAAATATTCTTCAGACCTATACAAACACAATAAATTTATGACAATTAAAATTGTTGCAGCAAAACTGAAGATTTCAAGCAGGTACCTACATTTTTCGATCAACACCTAACACCATTTCTAAAATAACATCTTTTAAATTGAGCTGTTGACGGAGGAAGCTAAATTTGAGTAGCACCTTCACTCCGTAGCGTTGCAAATTTGCTAACTTTTATTTTATTCATGTCGTACAATCCCGTTCTAAACAGCTCAATATTGATCCAGGAAAGCATCATTTTTTATGTTAAACAAGTATAAGGATTGCCTCAATTTTCAATTCACGCCCTGCTTGTGCTGAGATAGCTTTCTAGTAGCAGTAGCAATCGATAGAGTTCACTTTTACACAACAGGATAAATATACATAGCGCATTTCGCCGAAAATTGGATCTCTTCCTTTTATTACTAAAGGATATTCAATTATTAATGCTCATTTGAAATTATTGGTTATCTATTTATAGTAAATTAGTGTCGTCTGGTTTTTCCTTGTTTTCTTTCCTTATAAATTTTCTAAATATAAATCTATGAACACAGATTGCTTAAACAAGAATTTCTACATTTTAAAAAGTATGTAATGCTTTCAATGGTATATAGTACTTTACACTGAAGGCAATAGATTGTCTAGCATTACCTCAGCTTATTTGTAAAGTACTGGTATTATACCTTGCAATGGGTGGGCGTGAACTGCGACGATACTACCTGCACCGCTTAATACGTATATCTGACTACGGATTACCGTATTTGAAAAATACATGAACTGCGAAGGATAATAATGTAATCCTCATTAATGATTTCGAAGAACAAATTCTTATTTAGTTATCTATAATAGGGGTGCAAAATTCTGGTTTGTGGTTGGTGCAAATAATATCACCACTACAATAATAGATGTAGATATTTAAATAAATTTACAGAAAATATTATTCCATTTCTTATTTGACTGCCAGCAGCTTTACAACTCATCATCATCATCATCATATTACCCCATGTTCGTCCACTGCAGGACATAGGCCTCCCCCAGACTGTTCCATCTCTCCCTGTCTTGTGCTCTTGTGATCCAATGAAGCGTCGTATGCGTTCACCCATCTCGTCGGTGGTCGTCCTTGCAATCTTTTACTAGTCCTTGGTCTCCACTGTATTACCTTTTTGGTCCATTTTTCATCATTCATTCGTGCGATGTGTCCTGTCCAACTCCATTTAATCGATGTTATTGTATGTATGATATCTTTTACCTTTGTCTGTTCCTTAATCCACTTCTTTTCTATCTCTCAAGGTTATTCCTAACATTACCCGTTCCATTTTTTTTTGTGCCACTCTTAGCTTTCTAATTGATTTTCTTGTAAGGGTCATTGTTTCAGCTTCATATGTGTAAACTGGCAGGACACATTAATCGAAAACTTTCTTCTTTAGTGAGTTTGGTATTTTGCTTCTGAATGTTGTATTGAGCTTACCAAAGGCAACCCATGTCTGACTAATCCTCCTTGGTATTTCCGATATTTGGTTTTCTTTTCCTAGTGTGATTTTATGGCCTAGGTATATGTAGCTGGTAACTATTTCTATCAGAAGTGGTCGGTTACCTACATTTAGATTTGTCATCATTTTTGTTTTGATTACATTTAACTTCAATCCAACCTCTAGGTATTTCTCTTCCAATTGTTTTATCATTTCTACCATTTCGTCTAAGTTGTCAGATATTAGAGCGACGTCGTCGGCAAATCGCAGGTTGTTTAGTTTTTGCCCGTCTGTATTTATACCCTTGTCTTCCCATGGTAATTCTCGAAAGATGTTTTCCAGCGTCACCGTAAAGAGTTTTGGAGAGATTGGGTCTCCTTGTCGTACTCCTCGACCTATCTTAAACTTTTCTGTTTTAGTATATAATCGGATGCAGGAAGTCGCTTTGTCCTGAATATTTTTTAACAGTTGAATGTACCTTTCATCTACTCTGCAGTCTTTTAAGGCGTTTATAACTGCCCATGCTTCGATCGTGTCGAAGGCTTTTTCGTAGTCTACGAACGTTATAACTATTTGTTTGTTATACTCATTACACTTTTCAATGAGTACTTTGAGAGTCTGAAGGTAGTCGTTGGTGCTGTATCCTGATCTGAACCCTGCCTGTTTCGGTGGTTGATAAGAGTCTAGTTTATTAGTCAATCTATTTAGTATCACTCTTGTAAAGAGCTTGTAAATGTGTGATAAAAGACTTATGGGTCTGTAGTTATTTAAATTTCTAATGTCCTCTTTCTTGTATAATAAAGTGATTATAGCGTTGCTCCAATCTTCCGGAATATCTGCTTCGTGTATGCATTTGTTAAATAGATAGGTTATTTTCTTTTGTGTTTCAGTGGTACAAGCTTTCATCATCTCTGGAATTACGTCGTCTTCTCCTGGTGATCGTTTGTTTTTCATCTGTTTCAGTGCGTGTCGTATTTCATCTACTATAACTTCTGGTATATCCTCTGATCCTATATTCATTATTGGGGCATCTCTATGTGATCTGTTTATTATTACTTGATTAGATCGCTCTATTTTCGGTGTGTATAGCTCTTCATAATAGTTTTGTGCTATTTGCATTATTTCAGCTCTATTGTTGCTAATCACGTTACTTTCATTGAAGAGAGAGAAGATTTCCCTTTTTCTTGTTGATAGTTTCGCTTTCAGTACTTTCCTACTGCTGTTGTCCATTATGTTTTTTTCTATCTCACTCATGTTATATTTTCTTATGTCTTCTCTACACCTTTTCCTTATTTGTTTTTGTAGCTCTTTATATTTCGGTGTATTTGTTGCATTTTCTTGTCTAAGTCGTCTTCTCTTCTCTATTAATTTTATGGTGTCATCAGTTAGTTTCTTGTTTCTTGCCAATGGTGCTCTTGATCTTATCTCTTTTAGTGCGGTGGTCATTGCGCTTTTTAATTTTTTATTTTTGTCATCCCTTGACATGTCTTGTAGGTCTTTATCTTGTAGTAACTGCACCACCTTTTCTGAGTAAGCGCTCTTTTTCTCGGTAATATCCCTTATGTCATTTTCCATATTTTTCTTTCCTTTTATAATACTATATCTTTCTACCTTAACATTTATTTTTACTTTAGCTCTTACTAGTCGGTGGTCGCTTCCGGTTGTAAAATTGTTTAATACCGACACGTCTTTTATTAGTCTTTTATTTTCCGCTATGATAAAGTCTATTTAGTTTCTAGTATTACCGTCCGCACTTTCCCATGTCCACTTCCGGTTCGGTTTTTTCTTGAAAAAGGTATTCATAGCGTATAGTTTGTTTTGGCTTAGAAAATTTAGTAATATGCACCCTCTTTCGTTCCTAGTTCCTATGCCATGATCCCCTCGTGGGAGCCTGTAACCCCTAGAGGGCGCGTCCCTAGGTGGCGGATAGGGGAACGCTTGGTGTATATACCGGGTAAGAGGGAATAAAATACCTCCCGCGGACCAACTGGTAAATGGCAGCGTCTGTACTCAGATTGAGCGGCTGCAACAGCGTCTGTACCCAGAGTGGACGGCTGAATCAAACTCGCCAACCCGCAATTAGCAAGCGTGGCGTTTCAAATGCTAAAAATCCCCCAAACAATATCAACATGAAGACGACGAACTCTAAATGGATATTACCCCAGGTGGGTAGGACTATAAGTCCGCAATCCCACACCGAGAACGCGGTCTGCCCTACGGATTCTGGGGAGGGCAAAAGTTCGTTAAACATGGATAGAAAATCAAATCGAAATAAATTTATAATATTAAATCCAGCAACATATAAGATTAGATCCCTGTCAACTGAAGATAGAGTAGAGGAGCTAGAACTGGAGCTCGATAAGATCAAATGGGACGTACTAGGTTTGTGCGAGATAAGAAGAAGAGGAGAGGAATGTCTAACACTAAAAGCTGGACACATTCTTTATTACAAAGGAAATGAGGATAATAGTCATGGTGGAGTGGGCTTTTTAATAAACTCAAAGTGGCAATCACTAGTCCAAGATATCAAAAGCATACCGGAAAGCGTGGTATATATCACAATGCAACTAGCCCCCAAGATTAAAATAAAAATGATACAAGTTTATGCTCCAACACAAAGCTATGATGATGACACAGTAGCAGAATTCTACGAAGACATAACTAAGACAATTACAGAAGCACCATCTAGATATACGTTTCTGATGGGAGACTTCAATGCGAAACTTGGCCAAAAAGAAACAAACCACGAGGAATCTATAGGAAATCAAGCTTTACAACTATGGATGTTAAAACAGTGTTAAGTCAGCGTGGTGGAAATTTAATAGTTGTGGAGAGTTCCAAATTTAGAAGAATCTACGAAATATCCACCGGTGAAGTTTTGTGGCGCAGCACAAACAAACAGTGCAAATGGAAATTATATACACAATCATATTATTAACTCTGCTACACTTAGCAGACAAATAATTACGTGCTCTGCCAAAAGGAAAGCAACTGAAGATCTAGCAGAGAAACCGAGCAAGATTATAAACTCTGCTATAAAAGAAAACGGTGCGGGGTTAGGTAACCTAACTATTAAAGATTTGACATTAGTAGGAAACAGTGTCTATTACAACAGAAGAAAAGTTCAGCTCCAGCTGCCAAAAAATATAGAAGCTGTGTTTACGACATTAGAATCCTTGGATATTAAAACTATTAAAAATGAACCGTTTCTGTCAACCACAGATGCAGTTAATAAAATTGTAGTGTTTTCGTGTTAAACAAACTTACGCGTGCTGTGTAACTCGCCTAAGATCTATATGGATGGAACATTTAAATATTGTTGTAAACATTTCTACCAACTATTTACTGTCCATGTATTAGAAAATGGACATTATGTACCACGTGTGTTTGTATTGGTTCCAAACAAGGAAACAAGAACATACGCAACAATGTTCAAATTAATTGAAACGAAATGCAACGAAGCAAATTTGATTTTTAAGCCTAAATCTGCTGTTGTTGATTTCGAAAAGGCAATACATAAAGCAATTTCCAATGTATGGGCAGACGCAATTGTACAAGGTTGCAAATTTCATCTGACCCAAGCATGGTATAGGAAAATCTTGAATTTGGGGTTAGGAAAGGAATACAAGGATCGTGGGAGTGAAACAGACAAATGGCTAAGATACTTATTCAGTCTTCTCTATTTGGGCCCAACAGAAGTAGGTGATGCTTTCGTATTTGATTTTGTGGAAATACAGCCAAAAGATGACAGAATACCTAAATTAGCAGACTATTTCGTGGGTACGTATTTGAAAGAAGATTCCGATTTCCCACCAAGTATGTGGGCAGCTGCAAGTGCAAGCGCCGAACGTACAACAAATGCTTGTGAATCCTTTCAAGCCCATTTTAATGAAAGTTTCTATAATAAACATCCACATATATTTCAACTTCTAGAAGTTTTAGGTAGATTCCAAACGACCACATATATTGCAATACAGAGTTTGCACGAAAAACGGGAAATTCGCAGTTGTAAAGTGAAAAAACAAATAGAGTTAATAAGCAAGAAGTTAGAAGAATACAGCCAAAACCGCAGTTAAGATTTCATTTTGAAAAGTGTGTATCATTTACCAATAATTTGTAATGTAGCTTTAGATATTTTTTTGATAAAAAACTGACGTAAAATGATAATAAACAACAATTATTGTGCTAATATTTGTATACATAAGTATATGTATTATTTTGTAAGTTGATTGATTGATTGATTTGAAAGAGCGAGATCGAGGACGCGGTTTTCCAAGCATCTCTAAGCACTGCAGCCTTCATTGTAACTTAATGAAATATACTTTTTTTTTCTTAAAAGCGTTACATATTTTTCTAAACTTACAAAATATTCTTCTATTACAAATAAAGATTTCGTTTATAACAATTTAGTGGTACAATAGTTGGTTAATCGGCAACGAGATAAGCTGATTACAATCAGGAATACCGTGGCAGTTCATGCGCCCTACCTGAGAGGTACCGTCGCAGTTCATGTGTCCACTTCATCTTAGAGTGCATTGTTGGGGGCTATATGACTCCATGCTTGGTTTTTGTGGCATAAAATCCCAAACAATTTTTACGTTTTTTATGTTTTCATGTATTCTTCTAACTACTTAGGAATAACACTTTACCTAAGTTTCAAATTTCTAAAGACTTACACAAAAAAGATACAGCATTATGTGATCACTGTGACCCCACAATGCATTATTTGCTTCGCATTTGAAGGATCATGTTTAGCGAGAAATAGTTGTGTGCGGGGTTACTGTGATCGAGACGTTCAGGCTTTCAGTACATTCAATGTGTAGTTGTTGCTGTCGGTTAGTTCTTGCCATAACCTAACTTCTACAACGTGCTTTTCAGAATTTATTGCAACTTGTGTTGAAGGTTTGATCTTTCCATTTATTTTTCTTTAAAAAAGCTTAGTCTTGTTCTTCTTATCTTTAGAAAATAAACAAAGGATTGACAGATGATGCATTATTAGCTATTTTAGAAGATGACAGTTTTTGGGAAGAGCTTCCAAATTCGAGCGCAGTGTATGAGTCAAGTGAGGATGAAAGTGATCAAGACCATGCGACGATCATTCTTCCGATTCAGAATTAGAACAGCATGAGAGTGAGGCTCAATCTGAAGCTCGATCTGAGGACTCAGAAATCGAAAGTGAGGATAATTCATTGACTATCAAAAGTACTGCTAACTATTACACTGGTAAAAACAAAGTAACTAAGTAGTCTAAGCATGTTCCCAAAGCTACAAGGAGCAAGTATAAACATATTGTTACTCACTTACCGGATCCCAACAATACTGCAGAACATGTCAAAACACCGTCCGATACTTTTTCGCTCCTCTTTGGTGATGAAATCATAAATTTGATTATAAAATTCACAAATATGAACATTGAGACTAAAATTCAAGGGCTAACTAAATTGCAAACATATGAAAAGGCTACTAATAAAGTAGAAATTTTTGCTTTATTTGGTCTACTGTATGTAATGAGAGTGTTTAGATCGGCTCATTTATCTCATCATGACTTATTTAATTCTACTTATGGACCACCAATATTTCATGGCACAATGTGTCTAAGACTATTTATTTTTCTTCCTTTTGCTAATTTGAGATTTGATGATAAAAGCACACGGCCGAAGAAAAATAATAAGTCAGCTGCTATTTCTAAGATATGTAAAAAGCTGTGAGAATGTCTGTACTATCAGTCAGTAAGCCACCATCGATGAAATCTTGTGCCCGTTCAAAAACAGATGCTGCTTTATCCAGTGTACATCCCCAATAAACGGGCCAAATATGGAATTAAAGGTTTTGGAATAAATTGTGCAAAAACGTTTTATTTTTTGGGAGGGAAAGGTTATGGTGCGAAAGAAGCTGACAGCAGGGCAAAAAACTTGGCGAACGATGTAGTTATGCATCTTACAAAACCAATAGTTGCTCAAACAACTTTAGAGTGTTTTAGAAAAGATGACAAACTTGTCTCAGATGTCCCAAAAACGGGAAAAGCGGTTGTATTGTTGAGCACATTTCATGATCATGCAACAATACTAGATTCAGAAAATAAAAATAAACCTGAGGAAATATTATTTTACAATATGATTAAAGGAGGTATCGGCACCTTGGACAAACTTTGCGCCACATACAGCGTCCAAAGAGAAAGTCGACGATGACCGACGGTAATTTTCTACCTTATGACAAACATAATAACTGTCAACGGCATGGTCATCTTCAATCAAGTTAATACGGACTACATAAGGGACAAAAAGCATGGGCCAAGATTGTTTATTAGACAAATGGGTGAAGATTTAGTAAAAGCTCATATGACAAGGCGCGCAGAGAGGCCTTAAATGTGAGGATAAGTATGAAACGTTGTCAAGTTGAGGCTTCAACATCGAAAAGACCACGTAGTCAGCTATCCAAAACAGCAAGAAAGCGATGTAATACCTGACCCAGAAGTAAAGATGTCAAAACTTCCGATCAGTGTGTTCAAAACAACTGCAGAAAGCATGAACACTCCGTTATTATGTGTTTGAATTGTTATGAATCTTTGTAATACTAACATCTTGAATAAAACATAAGTAATGACAGAAAATTAGTATTTTCAATATCTAAAAAATTTTTTACTCTTAGTTTTTTATATTATAATTTGGGGTCACGGTGACCCCACAATACAGAGTTAGTACCGAAAAGTAATTCCAACTCCAGTAGTGATTTTTAATGTGTCACACATCGCAGTGGCACGGGACCTACGGCTTTCAAACATGCTTCACATGTATCACAAATTAAACTAGAACTGGGCTGTAACTAGGCAACACATGATGATGATGATGATGATTTGAAAGAGCGAGATCTAGGACGCAGTTTTCCAAGCATCTCTATGCACTTAGGCCACATTTTTCCCATTGTACACCCTGACTAAGAATTTTGCCTATCTGGGGTAGTTCCAACTCCAATAGTGATCTTCAACATGTCACACATCGTAGTGGCACGGGACCCACGGCTTTACTTCTTATCTGACAGAAGGCACATTTTCAGATTTTTCCCCGCTAGAAAAATCTCGCCGACCTCAGCCAGTTTCGATCCCGCATCCCTCGGATCTAAAGGCAAACGCGCTAACCACTAGACCACCGAGGCCGGCGCAACACATGATACAAAAAGAATCATCATCATCATCTGACATGGTACTATTTATTTAGAGTACTCTTTTAAAATGTTCTCTACTCAGGAAATTATTATACTATATTAGAAAAATAAGCAGTAGAAACATTTCCTAAATTAAAAAATGTACGAAGCAGTTCACTTAGATCTCCTTATACTTGAAATTGTCTTTGCATATTTACGAAAGTGAATTGTATTTATGAATATTCCAATCTTCCATCAGACCTTAATAGTCACAAGTCTTGAGCAGTAACACTTTCCGAATCATTGATAAGGGATGATATGCTCGTGGGGCTGTAATTTACATAAATGTTTTAATAAAAGCCGAAAAATTACAATTGCAGACGTTTTCATTTTTTAGGAGTTGGAAAATATATTTTAGGAATAGAACGAGTCAAAGGCGTAGTTTCATCATTACATCAGTACGATGCGAAATATGAACTTTAAACAAATTTTTACTGTTCGAGTGGTAAAAATTGTAATGTAGGAATTGAAATGGGCACAGGGGTAGTTTTAACATAGTTTTCGTAAATAGATTGTCAAACATGAAAATTACGTAAATAATTATATTTGAGGAAACGGCAGGTGTATTTTAAAAGCTGTAACGCGCGGGGGATTGTCGTATTAACATTTACGTAAATAAAATTCCATGGATGTTGAGAGTTCATAATGATATTTAGACAAATAAAGAAAATATCGAATTCAAAGAAATCGCCGTAAACAGCAAGTACGTAATTACGTTTAACAAACTGTTGGTTTGCTATTTAAATATCAATACCAATTCACTGCCATATTCTACTATTACATCTAAAACTATCCAAAATATTTATATAAATAATTATATAATTGATTCATGATGATATCAGTCAAAACAAAGGCTTCGGGCCGTCGACATCAATAACGTTTATAATTTTTACCACGTCTTCAGAAACTTTTAATGTAAAGAGCACCTGCATAACATACACTGGCTATAATTTTTGTGCATGGGTCTTTTGTAAAGTTCAGTGAAACTCCAGCGATTAGCGTTAGTGATGGGCATAATCGAATGATTTCAATAATCGAATGATTAGCATTCGAATGATATTAGTAATCGAGATATTCATTCGGATTAATCATTTCGGCATTGCGAACAATGTATTGCATACTGCCTTTCGAATGATGCCTCCGTGGCACCCCCGCTCTTGTCTCTAATCATTTTTTCGGTTTTCAACTGGATTCTACTCTGTATTTAAATTTCGTCACATTATAAGATTAAAAGAATTAAAGATTGTAAATGCCATTTTACAGTTTCTGTGTTATATCATAAGGTATTAAATATTAATAATATTTCTAATTAGTTTAATATAATTGATTAATAGTTTATATCATTATAAGCACAATCATGACGACCAACTTAGCCAATAATTTTTTTAAATGGAATTTAGGTAAGATGAAAAAATTGGGTTATTTGATATTTTTAAACAGGGATATAAACTGTTAGTTATTTGTAAGTTATTTTATTTATTTATCTAGTTTATGACAATAATATATTTAATTGAATAATAGTCAATATAAAAATTCTACAACTAATATCTTTGAATGTAAGTATGGAGAAATAGAAATAAATAATCGTAACTTAAGCCAGTCCAGTTCAAAATTATAAGAACTTATTTTGCTAACAAGTTAAATTAGCTACTCTTTAGTTTAGCTTTTAGTATCTTCTCGAATTACAAATTCATTTGAATTATTTTCAAATTATATACCGACACAAGCGATATTTCCATTACCAGCCGTACAACGAAACAAAAGTAATTCGAGAAGTTTTCATCATTCGAATGAATTATTAGCATCTCGGTGATGCACGCATAACCGAATATTTCGAATTACTGCATTCAAGATGCTCGCGTCGCTAACGTATTCGAAAAGTTCTTATCATTCAAATGAATTACTCGCATCTTGAGATATCTGGAGATATATCCATATTCAAATATGTCGAATGATTTTATTCGAGATACGACCATCACTAATTAGGCTGTTGGACTACTACACTAAAAGATCCCACCTCCAAGAACATTGGCTTTCTACTTTTTCCTTTGCAAAGCAATGGCAAATCACTAAGAAATTTCTAGGAAGATCACCTTCTCTGAAGAAGAACGTCACGCAGTTCGGCACCCGCGTTAAGTAGTAGGTCCCTTATACTCTCTTGAGAGCAAAATGACTGAAGAGATACTTAAGATTTCCTTTTAGTGGGCTAGTGGAACGTTATGAATTGACCATGTTTAAATATCAGTAACTTTCTTGTAATTGCCTTTAAAAAAATACCAATTTTACATTATAGACAAGCAGAAAAGTAGTAAAACACAGAAGACTTCATATACAAAAATGAGAATTTTTTTACGCTTTAAATGAAATATTGAAACGTGTCTTATCATACAGCAATTGCTGTAGATAGTAATTTGAATTTCCCTTATTAAACTAAATTATTCAAAAATGAATAGGTATATTGTAACATAAAGCATATCTGTTTGTATCTGGCGGCTAATGGTGGTCTATTATTGGTAATTGGAGCAAGCGGCAATGTTTGATGTTAAAAAACAACAAAAAACAATCAAATCCAGTTGCAATTGTTTAACCGTATTAGTGTCAAGTCGAGTTTGCGTGTTTAATTGAATAATCTTTCCTGTTTTCTTCAGATCCTTTTGTTCATTGTTTTTTATTCTTGTGTTACATTTGCGTTCTTAATAGTAAACAACAATTCAGAGAATTCATTTAACAATAGAATAACGAAATTTAGCCGTTGCTATGCACCAAAGAGGAGATCGCTAGGTCGACATTGCTGATATGTTACGAACCACGCAGAGCGTAACTTCACGTGCCCTTTCGCGCTTTAGAGAAACAGGTACGACTACAAGAAGGCCTGGAAGTGAATCTTTTCGCATCACAACACCTCGTGAGGATACACTTCTGGTAATTAATGCAAAAATGCACCTCTTTTCAACTGCTCGCCATCTACAACAAGTGCTCCAGAATGCCACAGGAAATCGAGTCTCCGATCAAACTGTGAAAAGTCGATTGTTTAAGGTAGGACTTACTTCAAACCGCCCTCTGAGATGTCCTTCAAGAACTGTGGCTCAATGAAGACACCGGGTGAAATGGTTAAGACGTAGGCTTCAAGAAGCGACACCGTTGGATGATGTACTGTTTTCGGACGAGTCCAGATATTATCTCAGCAATGATAGTCGGCGTCGAAGAGTATATCGTATTGCCGGACATCGTACTTTACCTCGGTATACCCAACCAGTCGTTGCCTTTGGTAGTGGTGGTGGTCTTGCGGTATGGGCTGAAATTTCTTTAGGGTGGCGTACTGACCTCCATATCTTTAATGGTACACTCACGGGCCAACGTTATGCCCAAGAGATCATTATGGACCATGTTCTGAACCGTCGCAACACCGTTGGACGGGAATATTTTGTATTTCTTGACGACAACGCAAGGCCGCATCGTGTTCGGGTTGTTTTGGAGATGCTTCGAGATGAGGAAATAAATCATCTTGTCCTTTCTCTGCTGTCTCCAGACCTCAACCCCATAGAGCATGCATGACACCGTTTGCAGAAACAGCTGGATCATCATAATCCAAGGCCTACTACTGTGAAATAGCTGAGGATGTATTGCCGGTACTGTGGCATTAAATTCCACAAGAATATATTAATAATTACATTAAGAGTATGCCAGCAAGGTGCAAAGCAGTTATTACTGCCAGAGGAGGTGCCACGCGGTATTAGAATTTAATAAATTTAAGTTAAGTGAAAGGAGACAATAACGATTTTCATTATAATATTGTTAACTTTCTTCTTTAAACCTACCTTTGTTGCAATTTTCATATCCATTACTAAAAAGACCCTACATTTTGTTGCTTTGGTAGTTTTTTATTATAAAAGCAATTGGTGTTGCTTTTCATTATTTTATACAGGGTGTCTAGAAAGAATGGGCCACCGTTTAGTCATAGATTCTTTAGGTAAAAATCTTTTCCGTTGCTTTTCTGTCTTTAGCTATACTTCTTGCGTTATTGGCTGTTTAGCCTTTTTTCTGTATTATCTTTGCTATTACTTCCTCCCATGTTTCTCTTGGTCTCTAAGATTCATGATTTATCATTTTAATCGGCCTCGTTTTCTTCATTCGCTGTAGATGTCCTTACCAGTTTAACTGTTTTTCTTCCATATATTCACACATTGATGCGATGTGTGGTTCTTGCCCTACACTCGTGTTTCTTATTCTCTCCCTTCGCGTTGTTCTTTTCACTCCTATCAGGTATATCATCTTCAATGTTTATAAGTTACTTTTCATATCTCTTGTAAGTATCAGTAATTCACAGCCATAGGTATGTTGAGAACTGTCTCAACTATTCTCAACATCCTGCGATTTGTTTCGATTGTGTTTGTTAATTCTGGCATTAACGTCTGCATCCTGTCTACCATTACTTTGTGTTGTCAGTAGATTTATTTTATTTTTTCCCCGTTTCTTAACCTTTATGATTTGTAAGATATATATTTGTTGTTGTTAATAACGCGCTTTTTTTTAAAGACTCAGTTTGTTTTCGTTTGGTTTATTGATAAACACCACTGTATGAAAACACTAATCCGTAACAAAAGAAATCTCTTGTTGTATTTTGTATTATATAATTTCAGTATGGTGCTTACTTTATTTTTTCAACATACTATTTTGTATATAATTATATCTCTAAATTTCTTTTTCGAATCAAGTATAATTAGTAAAGCAATAGGAATTTTACAACAGTTTGGCCGGGCTCTCGTATAAATCAATAAATTTTTCTGGAATCATACGCTTAAAGGCTATAGCAATAAAAGCTTTGAAACTCGAGCGACAAGAAAACTCCGAAGATGAGCAGTTTAATCACCTTCTCTCTTTACACTGCCGTACAAACTAAGTATTTACAGCCGTAAGAAAACAAGCGAGGCAATCTTAATAGTAACGCTCTGTTGTGGGCCTTGATAGTTTAGTGATTAGCGCAGTTGCTTACAGATCGAAGGGACGCGGGTTCGAAACCGACCAACGGCCTTCTATCGGATACATCGTAGAACTGTATGACAGGTGCCATTGCTATGTGTGACACGGTTAAAATCACTACTGGGGTTGGAACTATCTCAGATAGGCAAAATTCGTAGCTAGGATGGACAATAGACCAAAGTGCTCAAGTGCAAAAAGATGGTTGAAAATTCGCGTCCTACATTTCGTTCAATTAAACCATATCAACAACACTATGCTGCTAGAAATTTGGTACACGGCAACACTATAAAGGGTCATTGTAAACACCAAATATACAATCACACTTCCATATGGTAAACCCCTATTTAGTGCGTTTTCCTATATAATAATTTTCTTGGGAGGATCTTAATCTTTAGCTTTCATTACAAGTAAAAATACCTCTATATTATGATGTAAAGCCTACATATTGTGATGCTTTTCAAACTTCTACTATATTACTCAGATATACAGGTGAAATTACTACCGGATTATGAATTATGTACTATCTCTAATTTGTGTTTTCCAAGAAACCTTTATAATCCTCGTAACACAACAATTTACATTTGTAAGGGGATTACAAATTGTTCCCAAATTTCAAACAAGTTGTACTTTTGTACAGCTAATGGAAAAAATTCTTGTTATGCAAAAGAATAATTTATGGTGGTTCTTCAGAAATGGGAAAACGAAAATGTTTGATTATCTACTGAAGACAAGCTAAAGGTGTTGGAAGACGTCCATAAGGGTGTCAAACAAAAAAATATTGCAGCAAAATTTGGTATTGTTGTTAACAATGTGTCAGTAATCGTAAAAACAACGAAAAGGTATTGAAACAGAACGAGGTCCAAATGGGCTAAAAGTAATTTGGATTGTATGTTATTCAGTTTTATAATGAAGATATTGCCTAAAATATTGCCGACTATGAAATGTATGAGATTAATTTCGTATTTAAAGATGAATGTTATATGTTAATTTGTTATGTTAACAGTGAAGTTTCCATATAGTAATTTTTTCCTGTATTTTCCAACATCACTATGTAGGAATTCGACTGTACATTAAAAACACATGTTTTCCCACATCCTAAATATGCTAATATAAAAGTTAAAATTTTTCAAAAATGTCACCTTTCCTTTTCATTCGGTTTGATTACTAGATACAGGTTTTACACCCATTAGAGACATTTTGTCGTTAATACAAATGATACTAATTTAGGACTACTAGAAATGCAACAATAAATCGTTTACGAGTTATATACCCCACATATTGAATGAATAATGCAGAAAGTTTTAAGATGCACCCATCTTAAAAGGCGAATTTTAGAAAGCGTCCTCAAAAAGTATAGTTTTAGGTTTCTACAAGATGATTTATTCCGGTCCGGAACTCATTTGAATGCTGAAACAAATGCAGTTACTTAAGGTACTGGAAAGTTTTTCTCTAGCGAGCTGCACTTGCGAAGTTGAGTTAGAAAACTACAAAATATAAATAACAAATGTGCCCGAATAAATTTATTACTTTCTTACGAAATATAGCGGTTGTTCTCGCCTTTCGTCAATTTGAAATATATTCTTCAGAAGTGGAGAAGTTGGATTGCTTCTGCAAAATACTAGGCATTCATTTTACAAAACATTTAATATCCGCGAAAATAGTCTGCAACCGATCAGGAATTTCATCTAAACCATATTGCGCAGGCAAGATCTTTTAAGTGGTAGAAAGCAATTTTTATGGGCACACATATGTAATACAGTCTCTAATATCTTCCATAAAACATATAGGGATGACATTTTTCAAATACAGACGAATTAATTAAACACAAACAGTGTTTGAAGGAACGAAAACAAGTAAATAATAAAATGTAAAATACCTCAATATTTAATGAAAAACAATACTGCTTAATAAAAAAAAACAATTTATGAATATAATTTGCAAGAATATGTTCTAATTATTCTGTTCGCACCTGCGTATCATAACTAAATGAATACTTGCGAATTGCATATTAACCATGAATGGTGAGCACACAAATTATTCACTGTACATATAACGCTACTTACAAACACACAGCTCAAATAACAACCTGCTAGCACACAGCTAAACATTTAATTACTGTGGAGAACCATTTTTTCCAATTATATTTACATTATTATAGGTTACAACGAAGCAATATTTCACTGGGTTAAGTATGTAAATAATGTAATACAATATTTTGCTGTTTGTGTGCTACTTGTCCCAGCAGCAAGTATAGTTAGTTGTATGATTAGCATTAGATGCTAACATTAACCTAAACAATTTTGCAACTTCATTCTAGATGCATGATTTTAAAATAATTATACATATTTAGCCTAGGCGTTATCCTAATAATCTAATAATAACACTGTTAAACACACATTTTGTAACATGGAAATTTTTAAGGGTTTCTGATGTGTTTCGGCACCCTAAAAACTAATTTAAAAACAGAATTTGCATATCACCCACGAATTTTTAATAACAAGCATTTATATTTTGCAAGTATGCAACATATGCATATGCGTAATGTATCAGCAGTGACGAATATACCGTGTTAAGACAAGTTCATTCCTGTCTATTACATGCAAGAAGTACGCACCTAATCAGATATTGTGCATTAGTAGGCATTTACAGGCATACAAAGTCACTGCATCTCATGCCATTAAACCTGGGGAATTTTGTAACAAGCGAATGTAAGACTGTACAAGCGGATAGGCATCTGGGGGCGCATTTTGGGTAAAAACGACAAGGGTAGGAAACAGGTATAGACCATTTCAGGGACGGAAATAGAAAAGAAAGGGCCGGTATACAAGCCGTATCAACGAAAAACTGAAATTCTTGGAATAAGGCGATAAAAATTCAAATCGTGAATAATATTCCCTACTGAAACGTCGCGTCGTTACTAACGTGTTTGTGTTCTACATACTTGATTTATGTTTATTACTGTATCGTGAAAGACTGTAAATTCATAAGTAAGTACAATGCCTAGAAAGTGTGTAAATAATGTCAACAGTTTTTGTTATGTGTGTGGGGAACTAACTTTTAAATGGCAAAAACGTACTTTCGTACGAAGAGCTTACGAACTTTATTTCAGTGTTAAAGTAGGAGATCAAGATAAGTAATGGGCTCCCCACATATGTTGTAAGACTTGTGTACCATTGTTAACAAATTGGTTGAAAGGTACTATGGAGCTAGCACTTAATTAGAAGGTCTTAACTCCAAACTCTTTAATTAAACACATAAATTGGAGAGATCAATTTATTTGTGTTGAAAACTATTTATAAAAATCGGTAACTATTTATATATAAATACATAACAACGGAAACATAACAACCCCAGATGACCCGAGAAAGACCCGCACAACATTTACCCCCCCCCTCTCTCTCTAAAAAAAGAAAACACCACATAGAAAAGGGAAAACTTCCACAACCAAGTGTTCGAAACAAAATTTTGACCCACTATAAAGAGGTAATCAAAAATTTGGAACGATTGTGGTAGTTAAAAAACCCTTATAAAAAATATTTTTAAAAAATTCTTAAAAAATAACAAAGTCAAGATTAATTAATACAAACTTAAAGTAATACAATAATGAATAATAATATAACAAATTCTTAACCTAGTTAAAACTAAACTGGAAACCAAAACACAGGAACGGCGAGGTGTGCAAGCGTCTGCAAACAGAAAAAGAAACAAAAATGTGTATACGAGATAACAAAAGGGAAATAATAACGTGTACGAACACTACAAAAGATGTGTGCAAGTGAATGTATTATGACGAATCACGCAAAAAATATGCTGGTTTAAGTCGATCAATGGACACCTTACCTTCCCTTCCATAATTTTCAAGAATAAAATATCGCTAAAAACGCTGCAATACGCGAAACGGACCTAAATAAGATTGTTTTAACCCCAATGTATGCGAATCATTACGAACAAAAACATGTGATACCGAAAAAAGATCTTTTGGAATGTACGAAGAAACATTATACGATTTAGTAAAAAAAACATTTGCGTGAGACATCCGCTTACGAAGCTGCATAACAAAACTAGACGTATTGGAAACCGCAGAAGAATCCGAAGGCTCAAAAAAATCCCCCGGTAACCGAAGCGGAGTACCATATAAAATGTCTGAGGAAGAAGCACCGACCTCCTCTTTAACAGCAGAACGCAACCCTAATAGAACCAATGGTAAATGTTGAACCAACTGACTTGAGTGCTTCTTTTAATGTTCGATGAAATCGCTCTACAATTCCTTGACTAATCGGATGTTGTACAGAAGATTTAATGTGACGAATTCCGAAATCATGTAAAAACTCGACCCACGGTGATGAAATAAATTGTGTTGCATTATCTGTAGTAACAAATTGAGGAACTCCAAAACGAGAAACCCAACCAGAAACAAAAGCTTCGATCACTTCGTCTGCTAAAGTAGATCGAAGAGGAATTGCCTCAACCCATCTGCTAAACCTATCAATAATTGTTAAAATGTACTTAAATCCGCGACAAAAAGGTAAATGAACGATATCTAAATGAATTTTGGCAAAACGAAAATCTGGTTCAGTAATGGGCTGCAATGAACCACGAGTGTGCCATGAAATTTTGTTCCGTTGAAAACTGTCACAACAAATAACCCATTTTTTGACATCCGTTTACATGTTTGACCAAAGAAAACGTTGACAGAGCAATTTCTGAGAAGCTTTAATGCCTGGATGCGCTAAACCATGTAATTGTTGAAAAATAGCAAAGCGAAATTGAGCTGGAACAAATGGACGTAATCTACCATGGCTACGATCAACCCAAATTTTCGTACCGTGAACCGTTTGTGATAATTCAAAACGAAAGTTTGGTTGTTGACGCAAAGTAAGAAGTTCTGGATCATTTATTTGCGCTGCAGCTAGCTCGTCTAAATCAACACTAGTCAGTGAAGAAACTGTTGACATTCTAGTCAAAGCATCTGCAGCAACGTTCTGAGATCCACGCAGATGTCGTATGTCAGTGGAAAACGTAGAAATAAATTCGATGTGTCGAAATTCTCGTGGTAAATAGTGATCCGGAGAGCCTCGTATTGCGGAACAAAGTGCCTGATGATCAGTAAATATGCAAAAAATTTTATACTCTATATAGTAACGAATTTTTTTACGGCAAAATAAACAGCTAACAATTCACGCGAGAAAATACTGTATTTTTGTTCAGCAGGAGTCAGCTTTCTACTGCAAAACGCTAAAGGTTTCCAAACACCATCTTCAAGTTGCTGTAAAACACCTCCAATGATAGTTGAAGAGCTATCGGCAGCAGTACTGATTTCAGCACCTGAAATAGGGTGAGCGAACAGTGTAAACTTGGCTAATTCATCTTTAGCTGCCATAAAAGCGTTTAACTGAACAGTGTTGAAAGTAACAGGTTTAGTGTATGCTTTACCAGGAATTACCAAAGCCTTCAAAGGAGCTAATAAATCCGCACAATGTGGAATATATTTATGATAATAACTAATCAAACCAATGAAATTTCGAAGTTTTTTTTGATCCGTAGGAACTGGAAATTCTTTAATTACCTGCACCTTAGAAAATTGGGACGAAATTCCGGCACTGGAAACATGATGTCCTAAAAAGTCTAATTCCGATACAGCAAAAACACATTTATCTAAATTAAGAAGCAACCCAAATTTGTTTAATCGTTCAAACAGAAGCTTAAGGTGTTTGAAATGTTCTGTATTGTTTTTAATAAAGACTAAAATGTCGTCTAAATAAAAAAAAATAAAACTTAGCTTTGCCAAGGCTTGGGAAATGAAACGGGACCAGGAACTCGGGGCATTCCGTAAACCAAAATTTAAACGGAGATAATGGAAGGCTCCAAGAGGTGTTGTAATAGCTGTCTTGGGTACGTCCTCAGGAGCAATGGGAATTTGGAAGTAAGCTTTCTTCAAATCCAATTTACTGAAGATCACGGAGCCTGCTATCTTTGCAGTGAAGTCTTGAAGAAAGGGAATAGGGAAGGTATCCGGAACCGTAACAGCATTTAAGCGTCGATAATCGCCAGCTACTCGCCAAGATCCATCCGGCTTCGCCACCATGTGGATCGGCGTCGCCCATGGGCTGTCAGAGCGCTCGATGATACCTTGGTCCAACAGCTCTTGAAGATGACCTTCTAGAAAATTGAGCTGATTAGGGTTAAGTCGACGTGGTTTAGAAGCAATAGGAGGACCTGTTGTAATGATTCTATGAAAAGTGTTGTGAAGAATTGGTTTGGTGATATCAAAATCTTTGGTTACATTGGGAAATTCGGCAAGAAGAGTCTGAACATGTGAAGACTCATGAGACGAAACATTGATTTGAAGAACATGAGAATGTTGTGGAGAAAGTTTGGAAGAATAAGTAGATTTAGATGGAGAAGGAATAGTTGTTCGAGGAAGCACGGAATCCTTGCGAAAAACATTACTATCTCTATGTGAAAATAGCTTCTTTATAGGAAGAACACAATTATCAGAAGAGGAGGGCGAAACAGTAGAAAGCGGTAAAGATACGCGAGATTGCAAAGGTGAAAGTGAATCAGTGTGAAGAGGAACGGCTGCACTCGGAACTGATTCAAGAGGTAGGGCTTGATTATCAGAAAGATGAGGCAACAAAGTTCTCGAAACCGGATCCACTAACAACTTAAAATGCTGGATAAAATTAATCCCTAAAATAGGAATCGTTACATTTGCCAAAATAAAAGGCCAGGAAATCATGCGCTTATTAAGAAAACCAAATTTTAAATTTAGAAAAACAACTCCTTCCGTATCAATCATAGTATTATTTGCTGCAATAAGAGAAAGTGAATGCGGCCGAAACGTGGAATTCTTAAACTGCAACGGCAACAAACTATAAGAAGAACCAGTGTCCACCAAAAACACAATGCCAGTAGCATCTTGAACTGTTAAAAGAACACCAGTAGGAAGATTAGAGGCGACAGAGACAAGTGGCTGCCGCCCGCAAGCTAGTTTTTTGAAAATGGACAAGGATTACCCATGCATTTTCGCGCACGAATTCCAAAATTATAATGATATTTACAGACTATATTTTCAGATGGAAGTAAAGAATCATTGCCGGTCCTATTCCACTGTTTGGAAATAGGAAAAGATGCTCCCCGAGTACTAACATGATCATGAGATCGCATTGATTGAAAAGGTTTAAAAGATTGTGATGACAAAGGAGGTATGTTAGTGGAAGAAGTAGAACAATTGATATGAGACTGCGAATTTGTTTGAAGAACAGAATATAGAATATCTAAATGGTGTTTTAAAATTTAAAGCGTGCACCTGCAAATCTGCGGGAAGTTTAGATATAAAAAGTTCACGTAAAAAATCATTAATAATCAAACATTCCGCGGAACAAGTAATTTCGTAAAATAAATTTTGACAACTTCCTGCAAATTTTATAGAATGTAAAAGGGAAGAAACCTGAAGGGTCGCGGATGGTTTATAATGTTCAAGAATTTGAGTTTTTAATGAATCATAGCGAGCGGTTCGATGAGGTTCCAAAATAGATTGTCTAACTTTGGCTTACACTTCTGATGGTAAATGAATCACCAATTTGTCAAATTTGTCAGATTGCGACGTAATATTTTTTATTCGAAAAAACTATCTACAACAATAAAATATAAACGAATATCAGTATCAAATTCTGGAAAAACCATTATACAAGCGATTAATAAATAATAAAAAAGGACTTATCTGAGTAATAGCGAAAATCGTAGAATCACGAAGATAATCCAACAGCCCAGACGACGACGACACACAGTGGCAGCAAGCAGGACAAGCAGGAAAACTGGATGTTGGATGTTTCAGACGGGGTCACCAAATATGGAGCTAGGATCTAATTAGAAAGTCTTAACTCCAAACTCTTTAATTAAACACATAAATTGGAGAGATCAATTTATTTGTGTTGAAAACTTTTTGATAAAAATCGGTAACTATTTATATATAATACATAACAACGGTAACATAACAACCCCAGACGACCCGATAAAGACCCGCACAACAGTACTTATATCTCTACCTGTGATAATCCCTAGGATCGAAATTCGTGATTAAACAGCCAGTTCGATGTATGGGAATTTATGAACCGCCTGCCGAGATGTCGAACTGAGATATACCCATTAGGAAATCCTTGTATTGGTGGCTATGTGGTACCCTGTTTAGCGAGCCAGTAAAATCATTGTTTTTTCTTCATAAATAGATGTTAACAACAAATGCCTACTAATACACGATCAATATTAGTTCTATTTGTTGTTAAGAAAAAATTAAAGTTTAATTAACAGTAGTTTAGAAAGTAGAGTTTTAGCTATGATCTAGACCTAGAGTAATTTAGGGCATATAGTGTCCAGAATTAACCTACACACTTACAATACCATAATCTAGGGTATGACAAAATTATGAAACAAAATTCCAATGCTAAAGCCTTTTTTCATTGATTTTAAAATCTCTGATTGAAAAAATATACCGAATAATGTAAATTATGGATCTCATTGTAACACTATTATGTTCATATTTTGTCATACCCTAGTCATAATCTATTACTTCTCAGTCCATGTTTTCAAAATTCAATTGGATAAAAAATACGCTTAAACATGGCTAAAAACTAATCGAATATTCTGCATTAAATTAACAGAGAGGATGTTTTTAGAGAGAGATAGCTTGTATGATCAAATTAATGTTACCTGGAAGTTGACAAGGAAAACGATGCGTAGCAGGGATTACTGGAATAGTCCAAAGAGTTACTCATCAGTCTATGTGTTTTGCACCACAAAATGCTGGAAAGGAAATTTTGTTCTCACAATTTTTCATGAGTTTATGGCTATATTCGAATCATAAAAAAAAACAGAAAATGTATTAAGTTGAAGCATTGATATTCCAGTACAGGTTGTACATTTGTCCTGCTTGCCTGCCCATTGTTTTTCTTAGCCCGATTTCATTTTAGTTATTGACAACTTCGAATAATCGTTATCATTTCCATGAAATTGCACGTTAGAAGTAAACGAGCACCAAATATTCGGATGACTAACCCACATTACTCTTGTTTACTCAATATGAATACCATGCTTAGACAAGATAGTTAGTGTAATTTACATTTTCAGTCTAGCTCTTTTGCTTGCTCAATTTAAGTACTGTTGGCAGTATTTTGATTTTCATTGTGGGTGTACGTAATTTTTGTAACATGCGAAGTACTTGCATAGTTCGAAAACGCGGAAAAGTATCCAAAGCTCAACGACAGCGACAAACACGAGAAAAAGTGCTACACCTAATTAAAAATGCCAACACCGTTGCTGAAGATACACAAGTTCCCTATTTTTTAAAGTGAGTATAAAATTGAAATACTGCTGTCCATAATTTTCATACTTTCCCATACTATAGATTAGATTAGATATAAGGATTCCTTAATTTTGAAGATAGATACGATTTATGGAAAGTGTTAATATATAAATCGTTTCTTCGTCTACTTATTAGTACGAAGCATAATAGGAATTATGCTAATTGGCAACCCTCGTTTGTGAGAGATGACATGGAAGTTTTAAATGTGTTACCCATATACAGAAGGTTTTTATGTGCAACTCGTTTTCCGTAAAAGTTCACTAGTTCGCAAGGATACGCGTTCTTCTTCCCCCCTCCCCCCTTTTTTTTGGTTAACTGCCAAATTTTAACATATTTGATTCAATTTTGCTATTTTAGTTTTCTGTTTCTGTATTTAATAATCGAAATTTCAGTCTTCCAGATGAGGTTCTACCAGATTTAGTTGTAGAGACTGAAACGAAACTGTGAAAGTAGCCATGTGTAATTTTGCTTAGTACTTACCTTAAAATAAGAACATGTTGGTCGATTAAAGATATTAGTTCCTTTAAACGTCTTTTGCCGGTGTACCTTTCATTAATTAGAAAAAAATTGTTCGTTTATTAGTCTTCATTCGCCAACAGTATGAATAATTAGAGATACAAATAAGAAGTCAAACCCCATAAGAGATGGTAACCCAATGAGAAAAACTAAAATTAACTATACTGCGTAAACAATTTCATTAATGGGTGTTTCGTTAACGTCTTTTGGGTAATAAAACGCATACGGTAGCATTTTAGAACTTGAAAGAACAGGTTTGACTGAATGTAATACGAATGTCATAAATCCTACAGTAGCAAAAGTGTGGAAGAAAAACTCCTTCGCAACAGCGTCTAATTTATTCAGGAGTCAAAATACCTGATCCATTTTGTCTTGTTATGAAACACTATTAAAATTATTTTCGTTTCAATGTTGAAAATGATCAATTTGAAAATTAAATCAGATTGAAATTTATGTTAATAAATGTATAACTAGAGAAAACTGTGCTAGGATGTCTGCAAAGTGCAATCTTTTCGAAGTGAAGATGAGCAACGTAGGAACTTCAGCTGTGAATATTGCATACGAAAGTATTGAAAGAACGCCATAACTATGCCAATTCTTATTGGGTTTAGTGGGTTATTGTTTACGAAATTTAGCAACCAAAGAGACTCTTTTACTAAAGATCGAGTCCCCATTTTGACAAATATTATCATCATCATCATCATCAACAGCCTTTCCGTCCCACTGCTGGGCATCGGCCTCTTCTCTGCCACGTGTTTCTCCTCAGCGCTAAGGTAGAAACACGGGGGACCTACAGTTTAACGTCGAATCCGAACGACAGAAATTCCAGAGAAGGTTTTTAGCATTAAGATCCCACGGTTGCAAGCCGAATTGGGAAATTGTATGTGGTGGGTTGCAGACAAGATTTTTATAAATCTGTATAGTTCTGCTTAGGTTTCGAACCCAAGCCAGAATCGACGTTATATTCAGAAAGCGAGCGCTCTACCAACTGAGCTACCACCACACTCAAATATTATATTTCTTCCTAATACTTAAGACGTATTCTTCTAAAAAGACAACGATCCTATTTTGAAGCAAATTTATGGACCAGTCACTTACGTAGTTATAACGTAGATACGTGGTTTATGTTTCTTAGTATTTTAGATGTCTGTAATTATATAACTAATATTCAACAGTAGGATCGTTTCATTCAAAGGCATCCACGAATGTACTGAGATATAGGATGGGTTGCCTATGCTTGTGGATTCCTCATTAAAGATTGTTGATGAAAGCTTTATATGGAATATTCAAGCCGTCCTAGTAAAACCTCTCTGGAATTGCGTTTCGGATTTGGAATCTATTTTAAATTATAGGTCTTGTCTACCATAACAACTTTAAATAAAAGGCAGTTAGTAGTATGCTGCTAAAGTCTGTGACAGGATATGATACATTGAAAAGCAAGCGGAATTAATATTAACTAAGTGAATTTAATTCCAGATAGGATGATAATGAATATAATGGTGCAGTGGCGATTTACACTTAAAAAAGGTTAGAACATAAGAAGTTTCACATGTTTATTTAATTATCAAGTTACATCCTGCAGTGTATTAAAATAGAAATAAAGCTAGGAACAAGCCGTGTTCTGGCGTATTTGTTTATAGCAGTGGAATCATATTAAGAATAAGAAACTAAGCATTAGTCTTCGTCATCTTCATTTCTAAACAAATATCTAGATGTCAACATTGTCATCAAAAGCATGCCAGCGAACAGAAGAATCACGGCTGAAGGGCGTCGATAGAGCGGGTGCATTGAACATTCTCTCTCTTCCACTTCTTCTGCATTTTTCTCCTTCAGTACTATGATAGAAGGACACGAGGCTAAAGTGTTGCCCAACATATGGTTCAAATTTTGCAACTATATCGGTAAATAGTAGTCTGTCATTTGGACGCCATTTCCAACAACACTGCATGATTTCGTACAATAATCCAGGACATTCTGGCGGTTTTTGGAGAGTTCCGTGATTTGTAACAAAATGAAAAACTGCTTCGTTTGAAAGGCTTGTAAACGGTTGTTCGGCTAACGTCGCTATCTCCCACAACAGCACCCCATAACTCCATGCATTGGAATCGGTGGTAAAAATATCACATGACAAACTCTCGGGAGCCATCCATCGAACTGGGATTAAGTTTCCCGTGTCAGTTCTGTAATAATCCTCCCTGTATGTATCCTTATTGATACCGTAATCGCCGATTTTTACTGTACGATCGGTACTAACTAAACAACTGCGAGCTGCTAGATCTCGATGTATAAATCTCTTAGAGGAAAGGTAAACCATTCCATCGGCTATTTCAGCGGCCATTCTATACATTTCAGTGGCGGTTGTGTTAATGGATGAGTCTCGTAGTTTTTTTAAATAGGACTTTAGATCTCCCTGTGAAGCTAATTCAACCAACACCAGCGGCTGATTACCTTTCGAAACTACGCCTAGGAGCTTTATCACATGATGGGCACCGTTTAACCACTTCATTAGAGCAGTTTCGTTTAAAAAGGAAATTTTTTCGTGGGTACCCTTCGCCGAGGTGGATTTTACGATGCAAGAGCGGTTTTGCGATTTAATAAGTCCGGTATGTATGGTAACGAAAGAACCCTCATAAATTGTCTTGTAAATATCCACATTTTCTCTATCTGTTTCCCATTCATCTTCAACGTAGCTAGGCCCGGTGTAATCAGAATTTTGATTGGATATTAATATTTCGTTTTCCGAACTGAACCTGTTCTTGAAGTAGTGGCGGTAGCAATGAATTAGACCTATCGCGGTCGAAATCACAACAACAATGACACCGACAATAAGAGCAATGGAAGGACCGGAACCTTGGGTGGGTTTGGAAATTTCAAAATTTACATATTTGCTGTATTTTCCAGGACCTGCTAGAGAAACAGCTCTTACTCTAACAACATAATGGCCTGGTACTAATCTTCCGAGCTGGTATTTACAGTTAAATTCGACGAATTCTTTCCTAGTTATACATTTCCTGGAAGACTTCGAATCTAAGTCAGCTGTGTGGTTTTCAATTTCATACGCTACAATAATCGAATTTGGTTCTGATGGTTCCAACCATGTGATCACTACAGTAGATTTATCTACGTGGACAGTCACTTCAGGCGGAATATCATCTGCACCTTCTTTTGGTAAGGTTCTTCGAAATGTCATAACAGGAGAACTGCATTGGGTTGCAATGTTCTTGTGGCACACTTTCAGGATGAAAATAAACATGCTAAAGTGTTTCAATGGTTTTACAGTGTACGTAGTTATGTTTGGATCTGGAATTTCCACTTCTATTATGTTAGACGAATCTTTTGGAAACAAGGATCTTCTAACTATCTGATGAGACCTGACGGGAACAAAATCTATATTATTGCTGTACACATTGCTTTTGTTGTGGTCATCTATGGAATACATATAGTTCTTGCACCCGTCAAGTTTTAAATCAGCATTCACAATAATATTCAGCCTGTCGCAAGTAAACTCAAATTTTTTGTTTGAATCTAGATGGTGTTGCTTATTGCAGCATATGTTAGCATGCCGATCCTTACAAAAATTTCTTTGTGTTATAAATACCTCGTCGTCCCTTTCGTAATAGATTACCAACTCATAATGGCCGAGAATTCCATTGAGAAGTAGTGGATATTCCCAATCTAAAGTTACACTGTCACTGGTAGTGGAAGTTGCGCGGAAATTTAGTAGCTCAGCGGGATCCTCCGACAGCGTTGTAAAGTACCCTATTTTGGTATGACCGTTTTTATCCGATGTATTGCTATAAAGTGTAATGTAGTACGCATATTGCGTAAAAGAGTTAAGATTAATGATTTGATAGGTAGTGTTGTCCGTAATTAATGTGCTTTCCCAGATATTTTGATAACATTCATCATGTTCATCAAAAATAGTGATATTCCCAAAACTATCCTCGGTGTAAGAAAGTAGGTAAACAATTGGAGCTGATAGGTTTCTGGTAGCAGTGACGTTCTCCCATGTTAGAGTAACGTTGGTGGCATTTACGTTAAAAATGATTACATTCAACTCGATGTAATTACACATCCTGTTATCGCCATTCGAGAGTGAAGAGACGTCATATTCTGTGAAAGTCAAATTTGATTCTTTAGCAATTTTTTGAATTTGAGTAAGACACAGTTTGTTATTGTCATGGAATAATAGTGTGCCATTTCCTAATACAACAGTATGATTCTGTTCCCATAGCATATGCAAATTTGGATTTTCGAACGCAATCAATGAATGCTTCTCGTTAAACAACGATTTTCCATGAATAATTCTTAGTGCCTTGAGGAACTTCAACGAAGTCAAACCTCCCGAACGGCGAATTTCTAGGTAATGATCGATCTCTTCAATCAGTGCTAAGTTTCCGAAAAGCTCAGCAGTTTCCGTTTTGGAATCAATTCGTATGATTAGAGGTCCGTCTATGTGGGTACATCCTTTAAGAAGTTGGGCTGATTTCGTACTGTTTACTTCAGTGGGGCTACATACTTTACGGTACACTTCACAAGCAAGTTGGCCTTCGGATTTCATAAATTTTGGCGGACAAGTTTTCAAGCATACCCCTTGAAACGTCCACCATGTACCAGGTAAAGGGTTCTTTTGGCATTCTTCTTTAGTGTAGCACGATACCATCATTGGAAGTCGATATCTGGAATATACATGTGTGTTTACTGTATGGGAAAAACTAACTAGCTGGAAGTAAATAGAAATTTAACACATTAAAACGAAAATATTACTTTTAATAGTTTATCAACTTTAAAATGCGAATTTGAATTTTAAACCTAGATAGTTGCATAGAATTAATGAAAGTGGTATACCAACTACAGGGTGTAGTAGTTTTAATGATATATCAAAGAAAGATTCTTGGTAAAGCCATTCAATGAATTACATTGCTAACGGCTTAAGTTTATACTGGCCCTGTTACGACGTATTAGAATCTTAAAGAACGTAATACTTGTTAATTTCATCAGCAGAGCAATTTGTATTGTAGAAGTTAAAACAACAACTCGACAAAATACTAAAATGTATCTTAAAGTGTATCGCAAAGCAAGAAAATTACATAATATTTAATTTTATGATATGTAATAAATATATACGCCATATAAATTGAAATAACTACTTTTGGGGAAAACATATTATAGGTTATGAAATTTACTGTTAGGTGTTAGCTACATATTTCAGCGAAATATGGACAATTTGTTATTCGGTTTAGAAACTACTTAGTCAAATTGCTTATAATAAATGGAAAACATATTCTAGAAGAATTTACAAAATGCCTCGCGGTACTTTATCAGTAATCGAAATAATTAAAAACAATTTCGATTACTTAGCGAAAAAGAAGAACGTATTTATTACTGATATTACTATTACTATTTTTGTAAATGTAATGTAGCAGTGTTTATTTTAATTTACTGATCTAACGTCCGTAGAAAGGGAAGAGAGAAAATGGAAACTGATCGACCAAGCAGATGTAGACAAATCCTAGAGATTGTTTGTGCTATTTTGCACTTTGAATTCCACAAGTTTCAGATTTTAAATATTTATCTATTATTTGCCTTAATGAAGATGTAGACAAAAGTGGAAGATATAGTTGAAAGAGTGGCAAGATTAAAATGGCAATGGGCTGGTCATGTTATTCGTTCAGACGACGACAGATGGACGAAACGGATAACAGTGTCGCGACCATGGACAGGCAAGAGAAGTAGTGGATGGCCTAGGATGAGATGGGAAAGAGAAGCGGTGGATAGAGGAAAGTGAAGAGAGATGGGGAAGGGTACGTCCAACACCGGACAGACACACGCTGAAGGACAGGGAGTGAGATTTCCCTTATGCTACTAACTTACTTTCCTGCAGGACATTTTTTAACACACGTCCCACTATTGTTATAATGTCTACATTCAATACACTTATTAGGGGAGTTAGCTTCCGTACAGTCTACACATTCCGGATGGCAGTTAATATCAGAAGGTGTTTTCTGACAATGAAATTCGTTCCAACAATGTCCTGCGAATACAATTTATTAAAAATTAGTATAAAAATTTAGAAACTATTTACCTTTACATATTTCTGAACAAGATTTGCAAGCATCTTCGTTTATGTCATCGTAGGTTAGGTTTTGGGAAGGACTTGTAAGTAGATTCCAGTTGATGGTGCGGACGTAACAAAGGTGGGGGCACCTCTCGATTCGCATTGACCCTCTGAGTATGTATTTTAAATTATACAAGCCAATCTAAATCGAACAATCGTTAATACAGTACTTTATGATATTTATTGTATTAGTAAATGGCAAACACAGTTGTAAGGACGCAAATTAGTTTGAAATAATAAATTACTGCTTCTTTATACTGATTATTATAGTATTGCCGTAAAGAAAAAGAAAAAGAACAAAACAACAAGAACACAAGACGATAGATCAACATACGTACGAATAAGAAATGAGACAAACCAAAGAATAAAACAAATAAAACAAATCTACGGGGAACGATATTCTAAACAAAGAAGCAGATATGGAGGAAGATACGAAGTCAGAAAAAAGAAGTAAGTGAAACAGTTACTTTTAACAACATACATAAAAGCGAATGGTGTAAACATTTTCACAACATATATGACAATCAGGGAGACCAAGTAATGGAAGAAGAAGAAGAAGATGCTAATAACAACGACAATAATGAACAGGCACATATACATATACAAGAAATTGAACAAACCATTAATAACATGAAAAATAGAAAATCCCCAGGCGCAGTGGAAAGGAAGCTATACAGTGCCGATATACAAGAAGGGAAATAGGAAGGACCCCGAAATCTATCGTGGAATAACCTTATTAAACTCCATATTGAAATTCTTTGCTGCCGTGTTACATGAAAACTTATAACTAACAATACATATCGCGGAAGAACAACAGGGATTTCGGAAAAACAGGAGCACAATAGACGCTATATTCACACTACGTCAACTAGTCGAAAAAGCGATTGAGTGAACATACTACATAAGCATAAAATTCCAAAAACAATAGTATAAATAGTTGATGATCTTGACACCGAAGGAAAAAACCGCATATTAACTTCTACAAGTTACACAGAATCAATATCAATAAACAAAGGGATACGGCAGGGGGACTCCTTAAGCCCCTTTCTATTCAATCTAATTATGAACCAGTTAATAGACCAACATAAAAGCTTACGTAGGTACACAATTGGAATTAACAATATCAACGTACTGTGTTACGTTGACGATGCAGTACTGATGGCAGGTGACGAAAACAACCTACAAAGATTTACTGCATAGATTTAACACAGCAGCAAAGCAATATAATATGGAAATCTCAATTCCAAATACAAAGACTATCATAATAGCAAAAGAACCAATTAGATGCAAATTGGAAATAGAGGGAAAAGTAATGGAACAAGTACTGAATTACACCTACCTTGGGGTCGACATAACAAGCGTCAGAAATTTATCTTTGGAAACACAGAGCCAAACCAGAAGAGCGATGCAGATTGCAGGATGTCAAAATAACACCACATGGCAAAATAAGTAAGTATATGTCACGAGAAATCAAAGTAAGAATATACAAAGCGGTAATAAGACCTATTATGACATATGCTAATGAAACGAAAGCTGATACACAAATCACCAAACGCAAATTAAGAACAACAGAGATGAAAATCCTGAGAAAAATATCAGAGGTGACACTGAGAGACAGGCATAGAAGTGCTGAAATACGAGAATGGTGCGGGATGCAAGTCATAGTTAAATTACTTATTTATTTATTCAATGCGCAGGAGAAACGGGCGCAAGCCCAATTACAACCCTGCAGACATGCATACATACATAAAAAGAAAGAAAAGGAAAATTTACACAAACGAACGAACTGCAAGCACCTTCATCATCTAACTATACCTTTCCTTATACATATTTAATAAAGCCTTTTTGAAAGAATTTTCCGACGTATCAAAAATATTCATATCTGTATTAAATAACACCCTATTAGTTATATTCAACATTTTTATTATGGAAGAGTTTGATCGAATGTTAGTTCTGCAAAACGGCAAGTAAAATAAATCACGCGGTCTGCATCTAACAGCTGGAGTATAAAGTTTAACCATTGGCAGTAATAGAGGACAATCGATTCTATTATTAATTAGTTTATAGATGAAAAGCACAGCCGACAGTTCACGTCTTTCATTTAATTTGAGAATCTCGAAATCACGTCTAATATTATGATACTCATCATATCGTGGATATTGCTTATGGCGCTTATAATAAATGTACTTCAAAAATTTATTTTGAACCGTTTCAATTTTATTTTGATTTTGCGTGGTACCAGGATTCCACACCCTGCTGGCAAATTCTAATTTTGATCTTACTATCGAATTATAAAGTATTTGAATTGATTTGGTAGTGTTAAATTCATACGTATTTCTCATTAAAAAACCTAGATTTTTAAGTGAAATATTTACAATGTGATCTATGTGAGTATCCCATTTCAAATTAGAAGTAAATAACACCCCTTCTTCTTCTTCTTAGGGTGCTTTGTCTCGATTATTGTGTACGCGTTTTAAATCTTCTTGATTAATTTTATATTTTGAAAAAATGTAATTAATTCTCAAAGAAAATGTCATAATTTTGCACTTGCTGACGTTGAAATAAAGATTATTATTTAAACTCCAATTTACAACTAATCTTCTTGTAATAAGTCGCAATCATGCGAATTTTTAATTTTTTTAAATATTATCATCAGCAAATAGCAAAATTTTAGAGTATTCTATCGAGTCAGGCAAATCGTTTATAAATATGAGAAATAACAATGGTCCTAAATTACTACCCTGCGGTACGCCAGATGGTGTTATGTATTTTTCAGATAGCAATCCATTTAGTTTCACGAACTGAAATCTATTCTGCAGATACGATCCAAAAAATTGTATTAAATTTAGACTACACCCACATCGATGCAATTTCTGTAGAAGAATGTCATGATCAACTTTGTCAAAAGCCTTAGCAAAATCTGTATAAATAACATCTGTTTGCTCCCCCTTATCCAGAGTTTCACTAACGAAATCAACAAATGCTATCAGATTGGTATCAATAGATCGTCCTCTCATAAATCCGTGTTGATCAAAGGATATCCAATTTTTCCAATGACACCACAATTTTTGATAAATAAGTTTTTCAAAAATGTTGGCTGGTACTGATAATATTGACACAGGTCTATAATTTTCAACAGCGCATTTACTACCAGATTTATGTATCGGAGTTACTTGGACAATTTTCCATTTTTCTGGAAAGGTACTTGTTTTTGGTGACAAATTAAACAATATAGCTAAAGGTTCTATAAACATTTCATAGCACGCTTTATAGATGTAAGTTGGTGTTAAGTCAGGGCCTGGTGTTTTTTTTTGCTTTTAACTGTTTAAGCAATCTACCGACTTCTTCTACCTCAACCGCATCCAATGTAAATAGATCGTTTGTACCATAATTGGACTCCGATTAAAAGCTTAGTAATATTATAGTTTGAAGTATTATTATAAACAGAAGCAAAATAATTAGCGAAGCATTCTACGACATCTGCATTATTTGAATAATTTAATCCTCGGTAATTATAACTTTGTTCCGTATTCCTATTTAGTGTTAATATGATAGCTGGTACTCTTAATGATCATCTGATTGGACCATTTGAACTGCCACACCGTTTGAATGGTGCGAATTATGAATATTTTCTAGAAAACCCTCTACCCTTATTACTGAGAGATGTGCCATTAAATATTAGACGTGCAATGTGGAATCAACACGATGGGCCACCAGCACATAAATGTCTTCGTGTTCGAGCTGGTCTTAACACACATTTTCCGGGAAGATAGATTGGGGTAGAAGGACCCGTAGTACGGCCACCGCGTTCGCAGAACCTGACTCCATTAGATTTTTATCTTTGGGGTCACATGACACAGCCGGCCTCGGTGGTCTAATGGCTAGCACATTTGCCAAGGGACGCGGGGTCGAACCTGGCCGAGGTCGGTGAGATTTTTCTAGAGGGGAAAGTAAAGCCGTAGGTTCCGTGCCACTGCGATGTGTGGCACGTTAAAAGTCACTACTGGAGTTGGAATTACCCCAGATAGGCAAAATTCTTAGTTAAGGTGTACAATGGATCAAATGTAGCCTAAGTGCATAGAGATGTTTGGAAAACCGCGTCCTAGATCTCGCTCTTTCAAATCAACAATCAACACATGGAACCGATTGTTTATGCAACTGAAGTGCACACGGTAGAAGAATTACACCAAAGAATACAGCAGGCTGCCGATATTATTAGGAATAACCCAGGAACCATATTAAGAACGCAGAACGCATCTATTCTGCGAGGTGCGGCTTTGTGTATCGAACACAATGGAGATAATTTTGAACATTTCTTGTACATAGAACAATAAAAATGTATTAAAAAAAGATTTATTTTATAAAATTCGTTGAACTAAAATTTTAGCCATATAAATTATGAAATACACAGTAATTCGTTAACGGTTATGTTTAGGACATATGTTTATATGAACTTTTCAACTAAATAAGTTCTGGAATTCATCTTTTTTAATACTGACGGTGTGGGTTGGGACACCCTGTATAAAGTTTAAAGAATAAATTTCCTGTTTAAAGTTGTAATATCTAATTCCAAGTCACAATATGGGTTGTAAAGTTGGAGCGTTGACGTGAACATTTCAAATTCAACGTTAAACCAGTAAATACAAAGTCGAGATGGTCTTGAAGTTAAGATCTGCAATTAGACGTAACAAGAAGTTCGGTATTACAACTAAGTTGTTAAAAATTAAGGTTTCATTGTAAAGCTCCTATTATGAAATTTAAAATTTTAATATGACAATTCTTAATATAACAACCACATCAGATATTACACGTCAAGGTTAGAGGAGCCTTAGATGGAAGGTGAAAATCAGAAACTGAAATTTAAAAGATTCACTTGGCGATCTTATGTTTTAGGGTTAACGCCAAAACGGCATAAAATCCAAATTTAAATTCTGTGATGAAATTTCTAAGGTGATTTGGCATATTACCTACACAATCTTGAGTCTGAAGTAAAAAGCTTTATGTTTCAGTTAAACTACCGATTTTGAGCATCAACTGGACATTTAGAGTTTACATTTCATGTTAACAATCGACATTCACTTGAAGTAGGGCTGTTGAGTTCGAAGTAGAGCTTCTAACTTTAAAATCTGAATTCAGATTTTAAGACAAGATCATAAGTATGAAATAAAAATGAGAAAATATGCGGTTAAAATGTTATATGTATAAAGCGAATATTTGAAGTGCAATAACAAAATTACATATATAATACAAACATTTGGACTTTGTAGCCAACATCTTTAACGTGGCGTCAAAATATTAAATATTATTTTAGAAGATCTCGAAATCTTGAGTTTAAAATTACAATTTCCGGTTTAAAGTGAAAACCTTTAACATGAACTTAAACTGCTGTGCTCAAATTTGAGATCTCCAGTCTGAAGTCAACATCCTAAGATTAAAATTAAAGTATTGTTCCTATGTTAATCCAGATTTAGTTTACATTTGAGGTCTATTGAGATTTAGCCGATATTTCGAATTCAAAACAGAATCTGAAGTTTGAAGTTCAACATCAAAATTTTAATTTTAGAGACAAAATGTAAGGTTTGTGGTTTCGATCATAAAGTTAAAATGTAGAGTTTAATATTATCACCAGAAGTTTACGATCAACATCATTTTACGATCGAAACCTGCAGTTTAATGTCAAAGTAGCAACTTTAATGTAAATAGTTCTGGGTTGATGTTAAGAACTTAACCTTGAGATTGAGTTCAGAAGTTTAACTTTAGAAGAAGTAGACGAACGGTTAATTCTTAAAAAGAAATTTTAAAGTTAGGACACAATTTTTTAGTTATATTTTGAGTTGAGGGTAGAGATTTCTTACTATAGTCGAAATTACAATGTCAGAGCAACATCGCTATTGAAATTATACATATTATTAAAATGCAACTACCATAAATTTGCAGTTCCGAAAAGTTTAAAGTAGTTTCCAACAAGCTATTGCCAATCTACTACCTCTGGGACAGCATGTATGTAGATATCTAAACCAATAAAGTTAGTTTAAGCCATAACCTTTCTATGATTATGCCCTTGACTCCTTAAAGTACATATTAAACTGATAATATTCTTCTATATGGAATATGAAACTACATTTTACTAAGTGTACAATGAGGAGTGCTTGAGACACCGCTAAAATTTTATTGCTATGGCAAACTGGCTTCCATTTTTCAATAAAATGTTCTCTTTTATAGGAACTCCCTGCTCACTTCTACATTAAATTATAACAATCTTCAACTTAATTTCTCCTCTTATTGGTCAATATTAATCGCGTAATTCTAATATTCCGCCTTATTTCATTGCGGTTCTCGTATTACCACAAAAATATTGTCCTAAGGGATTTTTCATTGCAAGTCGACAGGGAGATATTTTCTTCGTTTCAATAAAACTCCAGACAAAGGATAATTCTCGTCAGACTTTCATTACCGTCTGGAACGAAATATTTTTCAATTTCTACTCGAAAATGCACCGGCAACAGTAACGTTAGGCCAAGTCTGTGAAAGTGGATCGATAATCTGTCCACAAAAGAGTAGCGAGATTCCTTCATATAGCACGTCATCTTGTCATTCCACATCTACTAATGCTTCGCTGATCACGTCGCTCAGATCGCGCTGCCTTGATATAATATTAATGCAATATGACAGATCCTTGAATACGTGGGATGTGGATAAACTGGAAGTTCCCCGTTTTCTCGCTTTGATAAACTATTTTAGGAAATTACTTTTCCAAAAAATGGGTTCAGTGTTAGAGAGAGTGAGGCTATTGCTTATGGTTGCATTCTGCAGAAACTCGTCTGCGAAGCTTCCAATGAATTTTTGAAAATTGTAGGTGTAAATATTCTTTGCTATAAAGCAGGGTTTATAAATAGGAAGTCGTTTTATGGCTGTTATAAATAAGGCAATTTTGAATATAAAAAAAAAATATGCGAAACGTAAAGACATAGTTCGTCAACAACACAATGGAATGCTGCAGGCTTATGAAACAATATATACATTGTGTGAGGCTTTCGCGGTTTCTCGAACTGTCACTATGATTAATTTTCGGCTTGGACCCCGTCATCAATTGGAGGTGACCCTCGGCAAAGGCAGGATTACTGGTTACTGTTTGTGAACCTAAACTATCCAACGTTTCGCAAGACATTGCAGCTTGCATTTTCAGAGTCCTCGTAGTAATGAATTAAAATCCGGCATGTGGAGATATTTAAACTCTTTTGAACCAATCGAGCAGAACGTCGTACTTCCGGTTAGACGGTACCATCAGGCGGGAACAGGTGCAGCAGGGCATGCCCGTTGGATCAGTCTTGTTTCCGAAACTTTAGAGGATGAACTACATCTATAGCTCGCCAGCTAGCTGAGAGTTTCTGTATGGGAGAAAATGGATGCAATTACATTTTATACAGGCCCAAAGGACATTAGAATTTGCAACTCCCAAGCAAACCAAGAAATATGAAAAGTTAGTCCCGAAGCCTACCCGGAAGGAATTACCAAGTGACAAGGTAATAATAAACCTGAACAACCTGCAATTGGATGACCGGCCCACATTCTTGCTAAAGACGGGATTCTGTTTTGCGATAACCCCTAACCGAATTGCCTACACCAAATATCTGAAAGAATCAGACAGTATGTCTCAGGCATAATAAGAAGAGCAAAACCACGCCGTTCAAATATAAGTAAAGATGAGAGGAAGGTCCACGTTACTCAGAGAGAACCAAGATGTCATCATATTAACAGCAGACAAAGGCAATGCTAGTGTTGTGGTGAATACTTCAGACTACAATGTAAAAATGGAGGCCAGGTTATCGGACTCCACTTATAAAAAGCTAAAACGCAATCCGCTTAACCCCCTCGTCTCGAAAGTTCTAGTTGCGATCAAAAGCTCTGACACAATTGACACAATTGACACAACTGAGAAAAATCAATTAGTACCCAGAAACTCAACAACTCCCCGGATCTATAGTTTGACCAAAATACATAAAGATGGAGTACTTCTCAGGCCTATTGTCAGTACGATAAATTCTCCCACACAGGCTTCAGCAAGATACTTACCTACCAAGCTCCAGCCCAGTGGCAACACAGAAACCTACATAAGAGATTCGTGGCAACACAGAAACCTACATAAGAGATTCGTGGGATTTTGCCAAGAAAATCAACAGTTTAAGTGTGTGCGTAAGTGACATTCTAGTGAGTTTTGACGTCATTTCTTTGTTCACCAAAGTCCCCATAAATGATGTGCTAGTGATACTAAAAGACAAACTTCCAAAAGATATAGTTCTATTAGTGGAAATTTGTTTGAAGAACGCCTTTTTCAGTTGGAATGGCAACTTATATGAACAGGTCGAAGAAGCGGTCATGGATTTACCTCTGTCCCCGGTAATCACCAATACATTCATGGAGGACTTCGAAACCAAAGCTTTGGCTTCAACGGACCTGAAACCCAAATCCTGGTTCGGGTATGTGGGTGACAGCTTTGTGATTTGGTTTCACGGACGGCAATCCTTAAACAAGTTTCTAAAACATCTCAACCCAATTCACAGTAGCATCCGATTCACTATGGAAGTTGAACATAATGGCAGTATTCCGTTGCTAGATGTTTATGTCACTATACAACCTAATGGCAGCTTAGGGCACGCTGTGTACAGGAAGAAGACGCACACGAATAGATTTCTAATTGCAAATTCACATCACCACTCTATGCAGAAGAACACCCTGCTCAATACTCTGACTACCAGAGCTATCCGTATATCAGATAGTGAACATATACAAGAAGGGAGGACACACCTGCTGACATCATTGCTCTGCAACGGTCATACAGCCTCAGAAATTCGGAAAGCTACCCACAGAGCTGATAATCCCAGGGCTAAATAGAAATCAACACCTCCGGAAAGGTTAGCCTTTTTACTATACAGTAAAAGTACTACGGATAAGATAGGGCATGTTCTGAGAAAACATAACATAAAAACAATCTTCACGGCCGAAGAAACAAAAGACAAGGGTTTCCGATCAGCTAAAGACCATACGTCTAGCTTAAAATCATCCGGTATCTACAACATCCCCTGCTCCTGTGGCACAAACTACAAATATAGTGTTGAAACTCCGACAGCATATAGGTGATTGCAAACATAAGCACATCACAAAATCGGTTGTAGCGGAACACACCTGCATAACTGACCACAAAATGGGTTTTGAAAATGCTAGAGTGCTTTAGCGAAATTTTAATTCCGCGTTACTTTCCAGGAATTATACCAGACGCGATTGAGATTGTAGAACAATCCAATAGCATCACCAGAGAGGATGGGTTCAGGCTCAGCAAAGCTTGGACATCAGTAGTTCATCCTCTAAAGTTTCAGAAACAATACGGTAATGCCATACCACACCTGTTCCCGCCTGAAGACGACGGGCAACCAGAACTAAGACGTTCTGCTCGATTGGCTCAAAAGGGTTTAAATACGTCCGCATCCCGGATTTGAATTCAGTACTACGAGGACTCTGAAAATGCAAAGCTGCAATATCTTGCGAAACGTTGGTTAGTTTAGGTTCACAAACAGTAACCAGTAATCTTGCTTTTGCTGAGTGTGATCTCCAATCGACGACGCGGTCCAAGCCGAAAATTAATCACAGTTACAAAACAATATTTGAATTATAATAATAGTCACAATTTCAACGGGTTATATTTACTTTTCATGCTTTAAACGTATTTCAACAAGTAAAGTATCATTTTCAAAACCAATTATTAATTGTCAATATGTATAGTTTGGGCAACAGCGCACTGGATATTGATATCGGATTTGGCTCAGGTTTTCTATTCCAAAACTTTCAATAGCAGGGAATTTACGAGCTCAATTTGCTTATTCATTAAAGGTGCGTTTGTTAAAGAGTATTTGTGAATTTGAAAGACTTCGAGTGTAACCAGTTTACGTTTATCATCACAGAAGTGTAAGAATGTTACTAAATAATTTAATGTCAATGTATGATTGTGTTCTAATACGTGGTTAGCGTAGTTCGATTTTTTGGGTGTTTGAATTTGTACGAACATTTGTATTTTTAATATCTTATATCAAAATTTGTAATTGTCTGACCTATGTATACAGAATTGCACCGTGAACAGTTTAATTTGTAAATACCTAATTTTAACAAATCGTTAGTTCTATATTTTGCTATATTGGTTGTTTTATAAATCACTTCTTTGTTTGTTTTGCTGAAATAGAAGCGGCTGCAAAGAAAAATGACAAGTTAAACACTAAAAGAAATCGCACTGGAAAAGGCGAAAAAGTGGAATCTGCATTAAAACTCTGATTATCTACTGTCCGTGAATATGATGCACGTATAGATGGTCCGTCGATGCACCAGAAAGTGGAAAAACTTGCGAAGAAAATGGGAAATTTTATTGCAACGGAAGGATCGTTTCACCATTTGTTATTATCGATAGATTATTATTATCAAAAACCCCGTGTCCCGATCTGATCACATTATTCTTGTAATGACTTCTTCGTTTGTAATTTGAATCACCATTTTGGTAGGTAGCACGTCTTTTGTAATAATTTGCATCTACTTCTTTGATGATATCTTTCAACAAGAGAATTTTTAGGTCTATGTGCAATGCATGATTACACACATACCAACGAGTATTCGCGATATTATTCTCAGAACTTTCGATCGAAAGCTTTCTAATATGACGATGTTTCATTTGCTTACGCAGCCCTACAGTTTGGATGCTGTTCGTACATATGGACCTGATTATTACTTTATACAGTAGAATATAATTATTAATTGGTAGGATAGAACTTCTTATGACAGTCCATAGTCACATTTCACCATAAAATAGCGATCACTGAAGATGAATTCACGATGTCATACCATATTAAAAACTTGGGTCACGTCTAAAAATTTTGCATAACAGTATTCCCATTGCTTTAGGTATTATACAGGATGAGTCGGCTAAAACGAATCAGGTTGATATCTCGGTTATTTGAAATAGTAGAAAAAATGTTTTTGGACAGATTGGGTGAAATTTGGTAGGTTTGGGTGGTGAATTTTTCGATGCTCATGCATCTCGGAAACGATAAGATATACGTGGTAGGTTAAATTAAAAAAAAGTTGGGCTTTTTCTATGCCGATTGAGAATCTCAAGAGAAATCCTAAATATTTTGATTCGTTCTTGATGTACCACTAAAAAATGAAAATTGAGATTTTACATATAAATTATTAGTTTATATATGCAATTAAGATATACCATTGACGCTATTTCAATCAAACTTGACAACTTTACGTTATTGGTCTCTGTGAGTTGAATGACAGTGGCAGAGGTTTTTTACGCCTTCTAGATTTGAAGCTGCGATAGTCAATTTTCTATTTCCTAAGGCCGCCATATTGGATTTTCACACCATTATATAGACAAGAAAATTAGCTTTGCAAATTATTAATCAATATAACCTTTTCCTTCCACTTATAGAAATTTGAAAATTTGTGTAAATAACTTCTTCTTCTTATGGTGCTTTGTCTCTTACGAGACGTAGCGATCTTCTCTCCTATGCCTGTGTTGCGCGTTTAGAGTGCCACAGACATAGAGGACCTACAGCTTAACGTGGGCTCCGAACCACGGGAAGTGTAAACACTTCTACTCCAGAGAAGATTTACTAGGCAGAATACCTCGCTGGTTTGCCATTGCCTTGCGAGGGAGAACGGCCGTTAAAAATCCGATGTTCCGGTACTGGGAATTGAACCCAGGACCCTCAGCGTAGAAGTCTAACGCGCTAACCTCTAGCCTACGGCCGCCTCGTAAATAACTTATTGTACAGATTATATTTCTAATTGTCTTTTAAACTCCTTACATACTGAAAAAAAAATGTATTGAGCTAACAGTAATAAGGTCACAAACTCAAAAACACTATGATTATTTAAATTGTGCAAAGTGCACGCCGTTATTTATGATACAGAGGTTAGTCTCCACATTCATTTCGTTCACTGGCATTTTCGATTTTGGGACGAAGATGTCTGATATTTTCCGTCGTGGATACATACACACCGTCATTTACATTATCCCTCAGAAAGTAATCCATAGGCATTAAGCATGCCGATCGTGGAGGCCAACGAACAGGGCCAAACGTGCCAAGCCTTGAATTTTGAAAACGTGCATCTAAATAATTTCGAACAATGCGGGCGTTGTAAGGACAAGCTCCGTCTTCCTGGTACCTCTTACGCTTTTAAAGGGCTACTAATGACAATTCGTCTAGCCTATCTTCTAAGTTTGTTTGCAAAAAATGCAAATATCCAGGCCCATTAAATGTCTATCAATAAAAAATGGATACAGAATCGCATTATCTAAAAGACCAGCTCATACGTTTTAAGAATATCGAACTTGCGGCATAGTCTCACTTATTAAACTTAGATTCTCTGTTGCATAGTGATGAATATTTTTCCAGTTAAACATGCCCTAATTTGTAAATAAAGACTCATCAGTCAATAGCACTTTTCTGGAAAAATGTGGTTCTTGCAGCAGTTTTTTACGAAACCAATCACAAATGTCCACTATTTTATTACTATCGTCAGGATGAAGATGTTTACTGGTGTGAATTTATAATCATGATAGTTATGTTTCTTGATGATTTTCCTCACACTTGAGTTATCAATACCACACTCTTGAGAAATTCTTCTGCTGGAGTTTTCTGGATCAATCGCTAATTGAGCCAGCACATTCACTTCTTTAGCAATGATTCCTTTTCTATACGGCCCTCGAGGTCTCCTAAACCTGCCACAAACAGCCAAATCCCTTTAAATCCTTGTAAACATTGTTTGTTGCGGTAGCTGTCTTTCTGGATAGAAATATGCATATGTTTCAAAAGCTAAAACAGAATTTCTATTGCTGTAAATGTAGACATCGTACATATCTTGCTTTTCTTCATCGGTGAACTTCTTGACTATTACAAAACACGATAAAAAAAACTCTACGTACACTACTTAAACGCAATCTGTCTATTTTGTTATTAAAACAAATCATTTGTTACCTGTCAGTTTCAATTGTTTTATAAACGACGCGGACTTTAACTTTAAATAATCATCTGCTGTTTTTGATTTGTTATCTCGTTCTCGTTAGACCAATAAAATATTTGCAGTATTTAAAGAGTTTAAATAACAATTAGCAATACGATCTCTCACTTTACTCATTGTTTCAATTTCTTTTTCAAAGCCTTGATTCATTGATTAATAGCAGGGTTTTGAAGTGGGTTAGTTAGCCCGGTTTGCACTTCGACTCTACGGTGTTTTGTGCACCCCCGTCTTTTTTTCAAAGCCTACGCGATTTTATAGATTATTTACACAAATGTTCAAATTTCAACAAGCGTTTTGGAGAGAAAGATTATGTTGGCTACCAAATTGAAAACAAAATTTTTTTGTCTATCTAAATGTGTGGTAATACAAAATGGCGGCCATAAGAAATAAATAAGTTGACTATTGCAGCTTGAAATTTAGAAAACCCAGAGAATTTCTATGGATGTCATTCAACTCACAGTGAGCAAAAACATAAAGTTACCAAGTTGGATTGAAATAGGTCAATGGTATATATTAATTGCATGTATAAATTAATAATTTATATGTAAAATCACAATTTTTTTCGTGATAAATTAAGAACGAATCAAAATATGTAGGATTTGTTTTCAAATTCTCAATCTCTATAAAAAGCGCAACTTTTTTATAATTTAACCGACATCTTATTGTTTCCGAGATGCCAATGGTGACCATCGAAAAATTCCCATCCTGTGTAATATAGGCGCTAACATTCTAATTTTTAAATATTGGTTACTTTACGAGTTCTCGTAAAATATTTAAATAAATGTTGTGGATTTAGTCTGTGAGTTCAAATTACTGCGGTATTACCGTAAAATGTAAAATACAACAAAAATATATCTAGCTGGAAAGCATGTACCGGGAAGCAGAGCTTTCTTTCCATATACTTTTAACGTAGCATTTCACATTTACAAATTAGTTTGTAGCGATTCAGAGCTCATATATGTATCAATGAGACCCCACAGGAGAGAGACTTAGCGGATCGACATATTAACGTATCGGATTGAAAAAAATTCTGTTTGAACTTATCTCTATGTTAAAAAAATCTGGAAATCTAGTTTCTCATTTATTTCTACAAATTCTTACTACTAGTAGTATTTAACTAATCATTGGAATATAGAAAAATAAAATTATTTTTAGTAAATTAACAAAATAAGTAAGAACGTTAATACCGTTAGCATTAACAGAAGGCTTAACAAAACATAAAATAAATTTTATACAAATCAGTCCCCGTGCAATAATCGAACCTGGGCTGCCTGCGTGACAACCGGACGCGTGAATACATCGGTCCACTAAGCTCTCTCCTGTGGGGTCTCATTAATACATACGAGAGCAGCCTTTTAAGCTTTTACAAACGACCACTAGGTGGCACTATTGAGATCCGGCATTACTATTTTCGTAAAATTTTACATTTGTTATTGTGAAAACAGTGGCAGTTTAGAAATTAACCAAATAGTTTGTTTACAGTGAGCGTTTAAAAAAAGTTATTTTGTGAAAAAATGGAAATTTCACTTGAAGGTTTTGCGTTGGATGATTTCTTATGATTTTAGTAAAGGCGTAACTCAACAAAAATGCGTAGAATCGCTTTGTCAACTACTGGTAATGAAGCACCATCAGAAAGACTGTTAATGAATGAATGAATTTCGTGAAGATCGACCAAAATCGGTTGTTATTCCAAAAAACATCGATGCTGTGTACAACATGATTGAAGAAGATCGACATGTGCCTTACAGTGACATAGAGGCATCCTTAGGCATATCCGAGACTGCAGTATATTCGATTTTGCATGAACATTTATCTGTGAAAAGATCTGTTCCCGATGGACCCCACATAATTTGACTGAAACTCAAAAAAAGGTCGTGTTACTTGATTAAAGGAAATGTTAAAAAAATTCAACCGAGGAACTTTACAATCCGTATAAAACATCGTTACAGGTGGCGAAACTTGAATATATTCATATGAACCGTAAACTAAGGAACAATCCACTGTTTGGGTGTTCCAAGATGAACCGAATCGCACAAAAGTTGTTCGTCCACGAAGCACTTCCAAGAAAATGCTTGCTTGTTTCTTTGGTCGTATTGGACATGTCGCAACCATTCCTTTAGAGGATTGAAGAACAGTTGCGGCTGAATACAACAATTTGTTTGCCCGAAGTCATCGATGAAATCAGGAAAAACAACCGAAAACATAGCATCATTCTTCATCATGACAATGCCAGCTCACACAGCACGTCAAACAATTGATTATTTAAGGAGAAAAACATTGAATTAATGTCTCGTTGCCCGTATTCACCTGATTTATCGCCTAACGACTTCTTTGTGTTCCCGAATGTCAAACAAAAAATGCGTCGGCAGCGATTTTCATAACCTCAAGAAGCTGTTGAAGCTTTCAAAAACCCATGTTTTTGAGATACCAACTACAAAGTGGAGAAAATGTTTTGAGAATTGGTTTAGGCGCATGCAAAAGTATATAAATCTTAAAGGCGAATATTATGAAAAGCAACAAAACAGTTTATTCCAAAAAAATGTTTTTCACTCCTAGTTTCTGTAAAAACTTAAAAGGCTGCTTTCGTATAAGAGCTCTGTATCGCCAATTGGGTTTTATAATTATTTTAAAAATTGGCCAGAACTAAATAAACTAACGCCCTAATGACTGCACTCGATACAGTTAAGACAAACTAATTTGTAAATGCAAAATGCCACTTAAAAGTATCTGGAAAGGAAACACTGCGTGACGGTGTGTGATTTCCAAGTAGATGTATTTTTGTTTTATTTTATATTACATTACGTTAATACCGCAGTAATTTGAACTAGCAGACTAAATCCACAACATTTATTTAAATATTTTAGGAGAACTCGTAAAGTAAATAATTTATTAAAAATAGGTCGTTACGCTGAAATACGTTCTACGTAATGCACAAAAACCTAAATTCAAATTTTGGAAATAATACGTTTCGTAGGCAGAGTTTAAAAATTATTTAACCTCGTTGGAATAGCCAAAAAATATTTCTGAAAGCTCCCATATTTAGGGAGCACCGCCTAAAAACAGTTTTCCTAGTATTTCAAATAAGCGAGATATTGAGCTGATTCGTCGTAGCAGACTTACTCAGTTTATTGTGGAGTGGCCCTGGTGGAATCCAAACTGGTGGTAAGACATCCGTTTATTAAGCATTATATCTTCATATATTCGTGTTAATATTGGTCTTTCCCTAAGCTCACCTAGAATTGACAAGGGACTTATAAGTCGGTACGAGGCAACATTTGTATGCTGTTTACCTGGTTTTAATATCATAATAATTTCTGTGAATTTAAATTGCCTTGGCCAATTCTGTATACATAGAATTGCATTAGCAATGTAGGCTTTACTCTTTGATCTTTAATCTTTAAGCTTTAATGCTTTTCTGGGAAGCTCTTTCAATACTTCTGCCGTGCTTCGTTTCATCTACTCAAAGCCTTGTGATTTCCCTGATCTTTGACGTTTCATCTCCTCGTTCATTTCACCATGTGAAAATGGTCTGATTGGGGGCGACACCTGATACTGTGACTCCAGAAACTTCTGCACTGACAAATCTTCAACATCTTCATGAGTTTCGAAAGTTTCTGATAGGTGTGTTGCGAATTCTTCGGACTCATCTTGCCCATGACCCTGTATTTCTTCGTACTGCAATTTGCTTTCTTTGGTTGTTCAGCTCCTTGGTCGCTTTTTATATAGACTGATTCACTGTTAAACACACATTTTATAACATGTACATTTTTAGGTGTTTCTGATGTATTTAAAAACAGAATTTGCCTATCACCCACGAATTTTTAGTAACAAGCATTTATATTTTGCAGGTAAGTAACATATGCATATTGCGCCACTTTGTGTAATGTATCAGCAATGACGAATATATCGTGGTAAGACAAATTCATTCCTGTCTATTACATGCAAGAAGTACCCACCAAATCAGATACTGTGCATTAGTAGGCATTTACCGGCGTATGAAGTTGCTGCATTTCCTAGGTCGTGCCGCGAAACGTCGTTACTAACGTGTTTGTGTTCTACATACTTGATTAATGTTTATTACCTACTGTACTGTGATTGACTGTGAATTAACAAGTAAGTACAATGCGCAGGCAGTGTGTAAATAATGTTTTTGTTATGTATGTGGGGAACTCACTTATAAATCGCAAAAACGTACTTTCATCCCACTTGTACGAAGAGCTTACCAACTTCATTTCGGAGTTAAAGTAGGACACCAAGATAAGTCATGGGTTCTTCACATATGCTGTAAGACTTGTGTACCATTGTTAGGAGGTTGGTTGAAAGGTACAAAACGTAAAATGCGCTTTGCAGTACCACTGCTGTGGAGAGAACAGAAAGACCATGCCACGGATTGTTACTTTTGCCTCACTAACTCCTGGGCATCGGACCGAAGTCCAAGCATACTGTGCAGTATCCCAATTTACCAGCAGCTTTACGGCCCGTCGAACATAGTGAAGATCTTCCTATCCCAAATCCATCAGAATCTTGGAGTTTGGACGAAGCAGAACCTGAAAGCAACGGTGTTCCAACTGATGATATGCAATTCGCCAGGAGATCGACAATGATCTACTGTTTCAAGCACCAGAATGTTCAACAGAACCACATCTGATTTCACAGGCTGAACTGAATGATTTAGTTCGAGATTTAAAACTAGTAAACTCACAGTCAGAACTTGTAGCATAGAGATGAAAAGGATGGAATCTCTTCGAAGCTGACGTACATATAACTCACTTCCGAAAACATCAAAAAGGACTTACACATTGTTTCACTCAATAAGGGACTTTGGTATATTGCACGGATGTTGTCAACTTATTTCACGCATTAGGATAGAAACATGAACCAAGCAATTGGTACCTATTTATAGGTTCTTCAAAACCTAGCTGAAAAGCAGTTTTGCTTCACAACGGCAATAAATACCCATTTGTACCTATAGCTCATGCCGTTCATATGAATCATACGATATCTTCTAGAACACATCCGGTATAATGACTATGAGTGGTGAATCTGTGGAGATCTAAAAGTGATAGCGCTTCTTCTTGGACTTCAGCTGGGGTATACAAAATACTGTTGTTTCCTGTGTGAATAGGATCGCCGTGCAGGAGATCGTCACTATATAAGGAACGGCCACTACGTCAAGCACTAACTCCGAGTCTAAAGAATATTACCAACGAACCACTGGTTGATCCTAAATAGTGCTGTCAAATCTGTTACATTTTAAAATCCGGATTTCAGATTTTAAATTATCCGGTATCCGAATAATCCGGAATCCGCTGGATTTTTACTATCCGGATAAAATCCGTCTTGCAAATCCGTTATCCGATAAATTCACTATCCGCTATCCGGATATATCCGAAAAATCCGATATCCGGATTTACCCTAAATAATCCGCTATCCGGATTTTATATAACTATTGGTTTAATTAAATCTTATTTAAAAGAATTGTAAGCCAATAAAGTACATGCACTTATCGCCACAAATTAAAATTGGTGAGTGTAGTCTTTTTAGTAGGATAACGTTATAAGACTGAATTGGTTGATACACAATTCAAGTAGCTAATTCAAGCATTTTTTGGTAACCAGCAAACCGTATTTAAATAAAAACATAAACTTTAAAAATTAAAATAAAATTTAATTTTTAAAAAGTAATAGCTCTAATCGACATGCAAAATTCAAATTCATACCATCATATAATCTGACTATCTGAGTATTCTAAAACTGCATTTTAAAGATTCGAATGTTAAAATACGAATTCGCGGAGTTAAGATGTTGCATTCCTTAAAAAGTATGAAATAAAATATTCTTCGGATATTCTAAAATCCGATATAAAATTTAAAAATCCGATATCTGCATAGAAACAATATTCGAAATCTGAATTCGTATAGATAATCCGAAATCCGGATCGACATAAGAATTCCTAATTCCAAATTGATTTTAAAAAAATCCGAAATCCGGATCTCTGTAAGAAATCCGAAATACGGATCTCCGTGAGAAATCCGAAATCCGGATAAATCCGGATAAATCCGAATACCGGATTTTTAGCTTTCACAAAATCCGTATCTTCGCATAAAAAAATCCGCATATCCGAAAATCCGAATCC
>JABXWE010000243.1:0-23107 GCA_014611495.1 Limonius californicus | reverse complement strand
GTCTAGGCATTGGTAACATCTAAAGGTAACAAACGATTTGTACACTTTAATATCATTTACCTTTAATTAACTTAGCTTAATCACTCCAATTAACTTAATCTCAGTCAATTTAATTTAATTTAGAGCGCAGATACGGGAAGACAAATCAGAGACCGTAAATAGCCGCGCTTAGAATGATTGTGACTAGGAAAAAATTTTTACTTTTTTCTATTTTAGGGGTATTTAGCGGTATTTTAGGCCTAACATCAAGGTGGTGGGTCAAGTGGAACTGGTAATCAGAGAAGGGCAAAAACATACACATGGCAGATTACACAACAGAAAACCAACTACAATTCTCAAAAGGAGGGAACATGCTACCGGCCATGGAACAGGAAACAGTATTTACGGACAGACACAAACTGACAGTGTGGAAGATCCCAGGAGATGGGAACTGTTTATTCACCTCTATAGCAGATCAAAACGGGAGGCACAGTAACGCGGGAACGGCTCAAAGAGCAAGCTCTCAATTTAAAGAAAAAGATCGTGTCATTCGACGGCACAAGAAATTTTAGAAGGGAAAACAATAACGGAACGGGTCATCACATCAAGAATCAAATACTGGGCACATATCCTAAGAAGACCTACCAACCATCCTCTACAGCTAGCCTATGCCATGCAAACAGAAGAAAAGAAGATCGGAAGACCATGCTACACGTGGAATACATCACTAGAGAGGGACATCCAAAACACCGGCATACCAAAACAGTCATGGGAGGAATGGGCACGAAGAAAAGAGGATATACGAAGAAAGGCAAGAAGAATATACGCACTAATGGAAGAATCCGATCAAGAATCGACTGAAGAAGAACAGGCTAACGGAGAAGAGGAAGAAGAAAGAGAGTGAGGAAGGGGAAAGCAAAGGAGAAGAAACGAAACATGCACCAGTGGAAAGAAAACGATGGATATCGAGCGGTCAACTGCAGAGGGGAAGGTTAGGTAAAAGAAGGAAGTACAATCCAAATTCGAACCTCCAACTCAGTGGTAAAATAGTTGTAATTAGCTTGGTAAATATTAAGTCGTTAATTAGCCATTAGGAAACTATGATAGGGGTAGTCTGTTACCATAAGACAATAGATAAATAAGAAATACGAACACTGTAAAACTTACCAAAGCTATCAAGTTCAAAGGCATAACCGCATAACGGATAGTTGGAAAAGATTGGAAGTAAACACCAAGTAGTTTAATAGTTATTAGGAAACTAAGATAGGTGCAACCTGTAACCTTAGAACAATAGATAGATGTGAAATAAGAACAATGTGAAACTTTGATACCAAAGTTATTAGGCTAAAATGCATAATCGCATAACGGTCTCGGTTACCTACTCAAAAACCCCATTGATGCGTAGCTTACCCGGTGTTGCAGCAGCGGTGTCTTGCGGTATGCATTGCAGACATGCTAATGTTGTGCAATACCCCACCCTATCCCTTAAATCCATACCCACCTACCCATTGGGGTGGGCCTGGCGTACCAGGATTGACCCTCGAGTCAGCTCCATGTCAGATGATGATGATGATGATGATAATTATTTATTTGGCAGTTCAACAATAATTACAATGTTATTCATGGCATTGTTAGTAACAATATGTATATATAAACTAGCGGCTTGAGAGTGAATAGCCCCTCTATACGTTGGTGTGATATTATGTTTAATTTGTTAGTCACTGTCGACTTCGGACATATATAAGTCCTATGGTAGTTTACGTTTCAGTCTCTGGTGGTGAAGATTTTGTCGACCTAAGTTGTAGTGTACCGCATCATCGCACTCGCGTATGTTTTTGAAGAAATTGTTAGCACTCGCACTTAGCATATAGTCTTGAACTGTTGGTAAGCTTAGTTCATAGTGTAGTTGCAGGTTGCGGACGAACCAGGGAACATCTACCTACTGCGATTCTGACTATTTTGTTTTGGAGTCTTTGTAGTTATTCAAGATTGGATTTAGCTGTATTGCTCCAAATGGGTGATGCGTATAGAGCTAGTGGTCTTATTAGGGATTTATACATCACAAGGGCACACTTGGGTTTTAGTGTCGATTTTCTATTCATGAGGGGATACAGTTGAACTAGTCTCGCGTAGCTTAGATTTAGTTTTAGGTTGACATGAAGTTTCCAAGTAAGTCGAGCAGTACTCCTAAGTATTTCACTGCTGCGTTAGTGGGGTTCCAGTGGATGGTATTATTGTTTAGTACTATGCTGGGTGGATTGCGAATTCTTCTGAGGGAGAAGATTTTGGCTTGGCATTTCAGGGGATTTATTTGGATATTCCATTTATTGAACCATTTGCATATCTTATTTACTGCTGCCTGCAATTCCAGTTTGGCTTGGGTGAGGTCACTATGTTGTGTCAGTATTGCCGTATCGTCTGCAAAAGTAGCTAAGGTTCCGTGTATAAATTGAACAGAAGTGGTCCTAGCACGCTTCCCTGTGGGACACCTGCTTTAATGGCTTTTGTTCCAGATATTGTGGAATTTATGTGTACCGCAAATGTTCGATTTCAAGAAAAGAGAAGATTATTGCTTTTAATTTTTTGGATATCTTGAGTTTAATTATTTTACATTTTAATCCTTCAAGTCGGACCTTGTCAAAGGCATGGGCTACGTCAATGAACACCGTCGCAGTGTAGCTTGTTTTCGAATCCCTCTTCAATTTTCTCTGAAATGGGCTGGAGCTGGTGGAGAGTTGAGTACTTTTTCCTAAAACCAAACTAAAACGATATTAATATGTTAAGTGGAGTTAGTTCATTCATCAGGCGACAGTATATGATTTTTTCCAAAAGCTTTGACAGCGATGTTAATAAGCTTATCGGTCTGTAGCTATCAATCTTCTTTTTGTTTTTGCCCGGTTTTGGGAATACCAGTATATGCTACCATGTTTGTGGGAAGTAGCCCAGTCGTAGGCAGGCGTTGAATGTGGACGAGAGGTAAGCTAGGGATTTTTTGGTGAGTTATGTTAGAATGAAGTTTGTGGTGAGGTCATGTCCAGGGGATTTTCCCTTTGGGAATTTTTCAAATGTAGTTTTGAGTTCACTGGGTGTAGTGGGTGTAATCTGTTCGGTTGTCACTGGTCTATTGGTTTCTATGTAATTGGTTATACAGAGAATTTTTCTTTTTAGTATACATAGCCAATGTATACTTTTAAAAGAAACGCGTCAAATTCGCCTATTGTGTAGGCAACCAACTATACAGACAACTCAAGCATGCTGTGACCACAGCAATCAAATTAATGCAATGCTAAAAAATAAAATTAATCCTTATTTAGTGTCAAACAATTGTTAGAAAATTTAAATCAAAGGGATGCGTAATAAATTCCCATAAAATAAAAACTGAAAGTAATCACGTTTTAACAGAAGAAATGAAATTAAACAGTTTATGCTACGTTGAAGAAAACCCGATAGTATCACACACAACTCAAGCATGCTGTGACCACAGCAATTAAATTAATTCAATGTCAAAAAATAAAATTAGTATTTATTTAGTATCTTCTTGCGTTTTTTATACAATCATGTACAGTAAAAACGAAAAAGTGGAAATTCTAATGTGGTATCAGAATGGAAACAGCTTAAAAACTGTGAGAGACTTATTTTCACTAAAATATCGAGAAAGACCTATTCCTTGTATTCGAACCATACGTTTTAACAGAAGAAATGAAATTAAATATTTTATGCTACGTTGAAGAAAACCCGATAGTATCACACACAACTCAATCATGCTGTGACCACAGCAATCAAATTAATTCAATGTCAAAGAATAAAATTAGTCTTTATTTAGTATCTTCTTGCGTTTTTTATACAACCATGTACAGTAAAGACGAAAAAGTGGAAATTCTAATGTGGTATCAGAATGGAAACAGCTTAAGAACTGTGAGAGACTTATTTTCACTAAAATATCCAGAAAGACCTATTCCTTTTATTCGAACCATACGTTTTAACAGAAGAAATGAAATTAAATATTTTATGCTACGTTGAAGAAAACCCGATAGTATCACTACGAGAAGTAGGTTCACATTTTAATGCTTCTAAAACCTCGGTATTTAAAACACTAAAAGGATTTAAATATAAATCATACAAATTTTCGAATCACCAACAACTATTCGATCAAGACAAAGAAAAACGAAAAATCTTTATGAAACATTCTTAAATTTACTGAATGAACATGAATACATTTTAAATAAGATAGTTTTTAGTGATGAAGGAACTTTCACAATAAATGGAGAAGTCAATTCACAAAATTTTCGGTATGTATTATAATTCCTCGTCTATCCACTATCCAGTATCCTGATAAACTTATTTCATAGATATTGGTCCCGCACTAACTGCCATTTACAAAACTTAACTCACAGTCAATACACTGGGAAAGTTAACGTATGGCTAGGAATAGTTGAAAATAAGCTTATTGGTCCATATTTTATTGATGGTAATCTCAATACTGCCAAATTTTTAGAGCTATTAAGAAACAACATCATTCCGGCAATGGAAAACTTGACCATCGATGACCCGTGGTTTCAGATGGATGGTGCCTCTCCGCATTCCACGAATGCTATAAGAAATTTTCTTAACGACAGGTTTCCAGGGCGTTGGATAGGAAGATTCGGTCCTATAGCGTGGCCCCCGCGCTCTGCAGATTTGTCACCCAATGACTTCTTTGCTTGGGGATATCTGAAATCAAAAAATTATACCAATATTCCAATACAAAGTATTGATGAATTAAAAGATCGCATACGTACCGAATGCAATAGCTTGAATCCCAACTTTTTTGCAAATGCTGTGCGTGGTTTTCAACACCGGTTAGGTTATTGTTTAGAAGTACAAGGTGGCCATTTCTAATACTTGTTGTAACTGTTGTTTTTATTTTCATTTATGTTTTCTGTTTTGGTATTTAATGTTTTACAATAATAATCGTTGTTCACCTCAATTTGATTTACTTATTTAATATAAACACTCCATCAACATAACCTTCATACTCAAATAATTGACAACTTTAGTGACGTTTGTTTCTGATTTTTAGTTGTCGGTATAGTTGGTTGCATACACAATAGGCGAATTTGACGCGTTTCTTTTAAAAGTATACATAGGCTATGTATACTAAAAAGAAAAATTCCCTGTATACTTACGAGCTGTACTTTTGACATTTTCCAATTTTGTAAGTAATTTTATCGAAATAGAATTGGATAACTTATTCCTTTCCGACAAATCATCCTTCATTGAATTGTTGTTTGGCTAATACGCAAAACTCGTTCGGAAATCAATACAATTAACAGGTTTGGCTGGCTAGCAATCCCCAGATTTAAATCTACCACAAAGTATCGAGATCTTAAAGGATATCAAATATTATATGTATAAACCCACAAGAACTTAGTTAATGAAAATGCTGATGCATGTTGGTAAAAGATATATGAAAAAAGATGAGAATTGGTCAAAGGGCTGACCAATCAAATAATAAAATTTGTTAAAATTTAAATAATGTGTTGGATAATATAGAAGGTGCTTGTCTTAATTGAAATTTGTTAATTGTTCTTGCCTTATTTCTCTTAAATTCCTATTGATGTTTTAAAAATAATAATAATCACAATTTCAACGATATATATTTCAGCTTTATACGTATTGCGACATTATGCATGTCATTTTCAAAAGCAATGCTCAATATTGTAAACAATTGTAGTTAAGGCAGCAGCACACTGGATCTTGATTTCGGACTTAGCTCTGGTCTTCTATTCCAAAACTTCTAATAGCGGGCAATTTACGAGCTCAATTTGCTCATTCATTATAGGTGTATTTGTGAAAGTGTGTTTGTGAATTTGAAAAGCCTCAAGTATAACTTAGATTACGTTTATCATCACAGGATTGTAAAAATGTCATTATATAATTTGATGTCAATGTATGATTGTGTTCTAATAAATGTAGTTAGATTTTTTGGTGTTTGAATTTGTATGAGTTTGTGACTGGTATCAAAATTACTTAGTGTCTGGCCTATGTATACAGAATTACACTGCGAACAGTTTAATTGGTAAACACTTGATTTTAACAAATCGCTAGTTCTATCTTTTGAAATGCGTTGAATAACGTGATGAAAGTGTTTTTTGTTGTTTTATAAATTACTTTAAATGTAGGTACTTGTTTCGATTATAATCTTAGTAATTTTTCCCAATATATCACCGAAATAAGGAATTGAAATATACATTGTCGGAAAGGTCTTTTGAATATATTCTTTGAATTTGCTAATTTATAATCTTCCTTTTTGATTAGTGTGTCAATCAATTTTGTGTTAGCCATTACTTGTTTACTAATCGAACTCTCTTTGGTGTTGTCATTGTTACTTAGAGGAACTGTTAGAGCTCTATGTATACAATATCTTCTAAACGATTTGTGATAACTGATTTGTTTTTACTTACAAGGGCCGTCTTAAGCTATCCAAATTATTTAAAATAAATGATTTGAGGTGTGCTGTTTTACATAAGGAGGCAAATAGTAAAATATTTTTAAAATGCGGCCTGACACCCTAAATAGGCTCAGTCTTAGTAGTAGTAGTAGATTACGGCGGGGCGGGGGGGGGATGAGATGCCTTATGGACCCTTTTTACTAATCCTTGGCATGCCCTCAATCATCACTACCCTCTATCTCTTTCTCTCGTACTTCTAATTCTAATTTTCCTAAAATATTTAAAAAAATATTAATGAAACAAATGTACATCTCGCTCAAATCAGATACTGGGAAACTGACTTCCGCGGATACTGTCTTCCCAGATACTTTTAAATACGGCATTTCGTATTTACAAGTGAGCTTGCCACAACTGTTATTGATTGTAGTCACTGACGCGTTAATTTTTAAAATGTTATTCTACCTTTAAAATAATTAAAGAAGGGGATTCGCTTAGAACCACTATTATATGTAATAATGATATGAAGCAACGAGTATGTAGGCTAATGCAGGATGTGTTACTCTCTCACTCGAAAAATCTGCTTTCCATTGCAAGGCAGGGAGATTTTAAATATTCACAAGTTTAGTTGTTATTAATGTAAGTGGTACTTTGAATGCGCTTATATAGAAGCGGCTGTTACAACCTGTCAAAAAATTATTGTAATACTAGAAATAACCGAGATATCAAGCTGATTATTTTGAACAGACGCCCTGTATAATAATGATCTTTATCTACTGATACACGTTTCTAATATAATTTACAGTAACTTTATACATTAATTCTTAAAAAAATAGTGAATTATTTTAAACTTTCCTGTGTGGTGAGTTAATTCTTTCCACATCGTATGTTACCCGTGTGTTGCTAATAACCACAGCTTTCCATTTGAATTAACGTAAATTTAAAAATTCTAATGATGGGTACTACATTTTTCAAATTATTAAGCAGCTGATTTACGGCGCTTTTCAACATTTATGTTACCAGACGGTACTATGTCGTCACCTTCAAGATATTTGGTCTACAGTTATAAAAACATAAATTTGTTTTTATGCGACATAAATAATAACGGCCCTACATAACAAATCTTGAGGTACACCTTTTTCAGCTAAGCTCATGGGTATGCTTCTATATTGTTCATGTTCCCATGTTACTTCATTAGATATAATTCTCGTTGTTAAGTAGTTTACGCTTAAAATTTGAGTTTGTGGCTGTTCCATGCATTGAAATTTCCATTCGATTATCGTACAAAATCGCCTCAGGTTGAATCTTGCATACTGAATGCAAACCAGATGTAAACTTAATATTCCTATCTGGACAATAATTATTATTCCCGGCCATTTTGAATTTCCCTGGCATTAAGACTGGCTGATTTATTTAAGCAAATCTCTATTTGGTTTTCAAATGAAATCGCTCTGTTCGTAATCAGATCTTGGAGATGTATACAAAATGCGTTACGAAGCCAGCACGCGTTTAGCACGCACTTAACCGCATGCAAACGACTGAAACGCTAAACGTATGCAACACATGGCTGTATTCAAATTGCATCTCCGTGTAACACATTATGTAAAATCCGTGCACCACATAAAGTTACATAAGTTAGCAAAAGCGAGCAAGAAAGACACGGTTGACTCGATGATTCACTGTTAAGATCGGCGAACCGGCTTTACTGAAGAGGCCGCGGTCGCAACTTGCTGGTTGATTGTAGCCAGTCTACCAAGGTTGATTATTGTTAAGACAAGAGAGTGGGCATTACACGGAACTGTAGTAACATACGTTTCTTTTTTTTTAGTTTTATGGTATAATAGGCATGGGTGGAAGTAGAAAACGTGGAAATGCAACTCAGCATCATAAACATTCTTGATTTATATCGCAAAGGTAAAGGAAATTCTTAAGAAATTATATTGTTTGCTAGCACTTTTAGAGCAACTGATATATTTTCTTAGTAGAAAGGTGTAACGTGTGGATTCTCAGAATTATTAACTGTTTACGAAAAGCAAATTTGATAAAGAAGAATGAAGAAGAGATAGATAGTTTCTATTACAGCGTCGCTAAACCATCTTCAAAAAAGGCTACCAAAAGTATTTCTAATATGGATTTTTACATGTATAGGCAAAATGAAATCAATTTTTGAAATATACTTTTTTGAGTTTTAATTCCTGCTGACGGCATTAGGCAATATACAAATTCAACTCAGTAGTTTCATAGAATGTTCTTGATTTATATGGTAAGGTATTTCAAATTTGATAATCATTAAAACATTATTCCGGAATTGTATTTGATAGCAATTTCAGAACAGATGGTATTTGTTTAGTAAAACTAAGTTTGTAACTATCTTCTCTCTCTCTCTCTCCCTTCTCAGCTCTCCCTTTGCCGTCCACTCCTGAGCCTAAGCCTCTTCCATTTTTTCCCATGTCCCTCTGTTTTACGCCTTTTGCATCCAGTTTCTACCCACAAATTTTCTAACATCATCTATCCATCTTGTGGGTGGCCTTCCTACACTTCTATTTATATGCCATGGTCTCCATCTGACTAGTCTTGATGTCCAGCGTCTTGTATCTTCCCTAGAAACGTGTCTAGCCCATTGCCATTTGAGGTGGCCACTCGTTGCATGGTATCGGGGATTTTCGTTCTTTGCCAGATTTATTCATTTTTTACCCTGATCTTCAGGATGGTGCCTAGCTTTGCACGTTCCATTGCTCTTTAAGCTACTATAAGTATTCCTGTGCTTTTCTGGGCCATAGTCATGGTCTCCAGCCCATATGTTTTGACAGGTAATATGCCTTCCTTATTAAATTTATGGGTATATCTGTGTTTCTGAGTGTATGTTTCAGTTTACCAAGCGCTGTCCATGCTGCCCCAATTCTTCTTCTTATTTCTCGGGTTTGGTTTTCTTTCCCCAATTTCACCACGTGTCCTAGGTATACATACTCTTCTAGCGTTTCTAACTTCTCATTGTCTATCGTAATCGGATCGTTGTTGCTGCTCGTTATCTTGGTTTTATTTATGTTCATTGCTTATCCCACTTTTTTTGAGGCATTGTTTAGTTGTTGGATCATACTTCGCAGTTGATTTATACGGATTTGTGATGGGAAATTCTAAGAAGAGCTTCTATAAATACTTTTTGCAGAAAAATAAATTTATTTATATTAGCATGTTCTTCTCCAATATTTTCCGCAACGCAGTGAAGAGCATGGCCCAACAAGCAAAATTAATTAAATTGGGGTAGAAATCTTGAAACAATTTTGCTGCTACTTGCATTAAGTGGCAGCGTCAATATATATTATTAATACATACTTGTCGTTACATTCTTCAGGATATAGAAATCTTAAACTAAAATTAATAAAATAAGCTATAGTTTCACTATTTCTTGCTTCTAAAATCTCTGAACATAGTAAATATGCTCCGGTTGGACCACATTCACAAAGTTTCCCTACTACAAAATTAGCAGTACTTTCCAACGGCATCAGTAGTTTTGTCTACAGAAAACCGAATTGGCCCTTTACCTACCTTCTCCCTAATTTGTTCAATCGCCTTGACGAGAAATTTGAAGTCAATGCATTTTTAATGATACAATATATACTAGTTGGTTAGTATCGTTCGTACACTGAAAATATTTCGGATTAGTTTTAGATTGAAATCTATAGACGGCCTGAGCAGTTAGTATTAGGTATTTGTAGTTATAACACACCTTTATTCTCTTAAAAATACCACATGTTAAATAGAGCTCTGGTGGTATCGCATCGACATAGAGCAAAAGGGCAGAGGTCATGGAAACGTCCAGAAGGGCGGTTGTGTGTCTGACCGCGTGGTCAAAAGAATCACGAAAACTCCAATTCAGCGCCAAAGAGTGAAACAGATTATGTGTTTCGATTAAAGCTGCATTTCTATTCAGCGAAATCCAAAAGCTTCATTGCGCAAGGAATTATTATAATATAATAATATATAATAATATAATATAATTTGCATCCGCAAAGAAAGAGATGATCACAGCGATAGTAGTGCAGCATCGGCAAAGCCCCCAAACCTTGGTGTGTTACATACTTGCAAGCCACAATTTTAGACACACTCTATGAAACAAGCGAACCGCTTAGGTGTATATTTGTATAATAATAAACTGATAATGGTATTTAAAGTAGATATTTTGTTTAATATATGCACCATACTAACAAAACATGGTAATATTTTGCATAAAAGCAAAGAAAGATAGCAGAAACTCGCAAGTAGCTGGAACAGCGAAGAAAAACTGAAAAAGTATCAACTATCTACAAAGAACTCAACAAAAAGATGCAAAAGGAAATCGGGAGAGATACAAGAGCATTCAACCCCAGACAAATTGAAGACGTATCTTCAAATTCAGGCTATCTAGAGGCAAGTCCAAAATTATTAAAATAGAAAACCACCAAGGTATTGTAGTATCAGACAGGAAGAATATTGCAAATGCAATATAGAACTTTTATACAGAATTGTACTCATCAGTCGTATCGAAACCAGACCATGAGCTTGAAATAACAGCAAACTCGATCGTAAATGTAGGGTCAGAAGATCCCCGGGAAATACAAACAAACATACAAACTAACAAATAAAGAACAGAAAAGCCCGTGGGGAAGATCGCAAACCTGCGAAACGCTGAAATCAGGAGGTTAGGCCATAGAAGAAGCAGTCAAAATATTTCCAAACAAATGCCTAACGGAGACATCACAAATATTGAAAACTATCGTCATATAAGCCTGCTATCCCACTTGTACAAACTTTTAACTAAAATCATAACCAACCGACTTACTAGAAAATTCGACTTTTATCAATCATAGAGCAGGCAGGATTTCGGAGGAGTTTCAGTACCGCAGACCACATCCAAACGACCAGAACCATAGTTGAAAATACCACAGAATATAATATTCCCATACACCTGGCTTCCGTAGATTATCAGAAACCTCTGACTCAATCGCAATCTGGTGTATCCTAGTGGCAATAAATAACGCAAGAATCAATTCCAGATACTTGCTCATTCTAAAAAACATTTATGAACATCTGGAAACAGACAAAATGCAGATAAGAATAGGAGTTCGCCAAGACGACACGATATCACGCAAGTTGTTCACGCTTGCCTTGGAGGATATGTTTAAAAACTCAACTGGAAAAATGTGGGAATAAATATCGATGGAATATTCTTCAATAATATGCGCTTCGCAGATGATATTGTCTTAATCAAAAGCGCCCTTAACCCAAACCAACAACAAACACCAACTTTTGTTTAATGCGACATTAATATAATGCAACACAAAGCTGTACAAACGCAATTTAAAAGCATGACGGGAAAAGCCGTCCAGGTAATTATGAATACATTAGACAGCGTTTTGTAAAAATTGCTGGATATGCATTCTTCAATGTTGTGAACTACATTTTAATAACCGAGCATGCAAGTTTGCTTCATAATGTCTTATGGAATACGTACCATTTGTTAAATTTGCTCCGAAAGCTTCTGTGGATGTAGAACGATTATTTTCTGTATATAAACTTGTTTTAGTGAAAAGCGTCATAGTTTTACTACGGAAAATTAAGAAAAAATTGTAGTTTCATACTGTTTTTCAAATTATACTTAACTTCTCGTTTTTCAATGTATAAGTGTTAGTACGAGAGCAGCCTTTTTAGTTTTTACAAACGACCACTAGGTGGCGCTATTGAGATGTGTCATTACTATTTTCGTAAAATTTGACATTTCTTATTGTGAAAACAATGACAGTTAGAAACTGACCGAGTAGTTTGTTTACAGTAAACGTTTAAAAAAAACACTTTTGTGAGAAAATGGAAATTTCACGTGAGGGTTTTCGTTGGATGTTTTTTTACGAATTTAGTAAAGACTTAACTCAACAACAATGCATAGAATCGCTTCGTTCAACTAGTGGTAATGGAGCACCATCGGAGAAGACTGCTTACAATTGGTTTACAGAATTTCGTCGTGGTCGTGCGTCCGTCAGTGATGAATTTTGTGAAGGTCAACCGAAATCGGTTGTTATTCCAAAAAACATTGATCTTGTGCGCAACATGATTGAAGAAGATCAGCATGTAACTTACAGTGAGATAGAAGCATCCTTAGGCATACCGAAGACTGCATTACATTCGATTTTGCATGAACATTTAGCTGCGAAAAAGATCTGTTCCCGACGGATTCCGCATAATATGACCGAAGCTCAAAAACAGGCTCGTGTTATTGGTATAAGGAAATGCTCAAAAAGTTCGACCGATGAACTGCAAAATCCGTATCGTAACCGATGATGAAACTTGGATATATTCGTATGAACCGGAAACTATGCAGCAATCCACTGTTTGGGTGTTCCAAGATGAACCGAATCCCACAGAAGTTGTTCGTTCACGTTCGCTTGTTTCTTCGGTTGTACTGGACATGTCGCAATCATTCCTTTAGAGGATCGAAGAACAGTTAACACTGAATGGTATACAACAATTTCTTTACCAGAAGTCTACAACGAAATCAGAGGACAACCGAAAACGTCGCATCATTCTTTATCATTGCCCATGTTCACCTGATTTATCGCTTAACGACTTCTTTGTGTTCCCGAATGTCAAACAAAAAATGCGTGGACAGCGATTTTCTTCAAAAGCTGTTGAAGCCTTCAAAAACCATGTTTTCGGGATATCAACTTCAGAGTGGAAAAGATGTTTCTAGAATTGGTTTGAACGCATGCAAAAGTGTATAAATCTTAAAGGGGAATATTGTGAAAAGCAATAAAAGAGTTTGTTCCAAAAAATTGATTTCTTTCCTAGTTTTTGTAAAAACTTAAAAAGCTGCCCTCATAACATAGTATAAGCACAGATTATATCTGTGGTATAAGGCATTAATCATTGTACCTATAATACCTGGATTTTTATTGAAAATACAGTTTGCCAATTTAACTGAGTTTTGGTAGCTTATTATTTCATAATTAATTAATAATTATTTTTCCCTGATTAATAATTTTGATATAAATAAAGTTTCACAATTACATGTTTTAGAATAAAGTAGCAAATCAAAAGTTCTACTTATAATAAAAACTTATTTGTGCTTACATGAACTGATTTATGGAAATTATTTAGGTATATTTCCAAGATTTTTATGCTTATTTCCACAATTATACGCCCTTAAAAATCCGAAATCTAACTGTAAGTAAGGTGTAAATCCGAGGTCTAGTCATTGACAGTCTTCGCAGTGCATGCCTACCGCACTTCTTTTTGGTAACGGCTCCCTTTTAGCGCAACAGTTTCACATACCGATTTAGAATGTCTTTGAATTATTTGCAGACACCGGAGTCGTTTTGAAATTTGTTATCATCTTCAAGATTTTAACGTTTTCTCTCGTTTATTTAAAAATTAAATATTTTCGTCTTTTCACTTTCCTACGTCGTTAGTAATGAAAATATTTGGAATTATCTATTGTGCACGTAAATAAAAAGTGTGCCCATTCATTCGGAGACGTTTAAGAGGTGCGTTAGATGCTGCCCACTCAGGTTATGTTTGTTCAGCTTCAAATCTGATTTCTGTGTTTGTTTGAGCATCTACGTGGGCTTAAAAATGCAACCTAAATACGTGTCCAAATGTTGTCTAACTTCTCACATGAATTCGAAGTCACACCGAACTTCTCTACTACAAGAACTCTATCGTGAGGTAATAAATTCCAAATTTATTCACCGATGACATTTAAATATCCTAAAATTGAATAAGTTCAAAATAAATTAAATGCCGGCGACAGATCTTAAAAAACGGAGATAAATCAATTCCGAACGGCCTGTACGAATCCAGTGTAGTTATCATACTAAGAAATAGAAGCTTTTAAAGTCAACCCGAAGAAGCTGGGAAACAAACATATATTTTCCTGGTATACAGAACCATAAAAGTTTTATTACTCTTTACGCCAACACAGTCATTGGTTGACGGCAAATTGAATATTTGTTATCGTTAACATCATCCTCATTAAACAAGTTGTGTATGTTAAAGTTTAATTGGATTCCGTTTTTGGTTAAGGAGAAATTGGTGTTTTTTATTTAGAAAAATGTAGATTATTTAATAAAAGACGTGTAGTGTAAGCAGGAAAACATAAACCTATTTCAGTACATATTTATTACATTTGGAATAGGTATGGAATAGGTTTTTTTTTTCAGAAAACCTAGAAAACCTGTAAAAGGCTGCAACTTATATTAAGTGAAAAATAATAAATTGAATCGAGATTATGGCTTACTAGAGAGCTGCCGACGACCTTGGAATAAAGTCGATCAACTTTTCAAGAAAAAATAAATAAGGTATCAAAGATTAGACACGTTTTATACCTCAATAAACACGAACCGGACAGGCCGTTAATTAATGGACGCATTATATAGTTATGGTAGTAATTATGGTCGGTAATGTAAATAGCGAAACAATTCTGGAGGAGGCTACAACCATCTGGTTAATTTTCACAAAAATTATTCAGAATTCTGAAAGGTGTTATAGGTTATTTTAGAAAAACACACATTTTAAAGTGGTGAAGCAAATATGTCATAAATATAGTTGAAGTGTTTGTAAAAGCCACGCTCAGCTCTTTCTGGAGTCCGTTTCTTCATGTAAATACAATTACATATGGTATAGTGTTTTAAAAAAATACTAAATACATTAGATTTTAGATACAAACAATCTAACAATACAAACACCCAGTAATTAAATTTTTGTACAAGGTGTATTCCGAATAACGGAAATACACAGTAGGCTTCCTGAGTAAAAAATTCTAAATTTTTATTATTGTTGGCTAGTTTTTGAGTAATTTATATTCAGAGAACTAGATTCTCGGTTGCATAGCGGAGCACTGCGGACGCCGGTCAAGCAGTATTCGAAGTCCAGCAGAATCCACGCTGGTCAGTATTTGGTTGGGTGGACCAATATAGTGGCATATGCAACCAGTCGTGCTTCGGAGGGTATGTAAAACCGTCAGTCCGGCTGTCATACGAACATCTTCGACAATCGTAAACCATGTAGTGGAACTTCTCTTCTCTGTTAGACAGGTTAGGCTAGCCTCCTGCCCGACATACCTGCAAGGAGGGTTCATAGAACCTACTCCATTGTAGGTATTAACAGGCCATTGTCCTATAATCAGAAGAAGAAGAAGAAGGACTAGATTCCGTTTCCGTTGAAAGTCTTTCTAAACATGATCAGGTCCACATTGATTGTTGATGAATTCAATACAATATGTGACATATAGGTTTGACATATACTAGTACTCTACATTATTTATATCGAAAATATTGCGTGTAATGAATTTTTAATGCTAATATATTTCTTTATGGAAATTTTAAAGATTTTATTGTCTAAATCCTAGGAACAATAGCGATTACCAAACAAAGCGCAGACCGACTAAAAGTGTAACAGACAATGTTTGGAATATCTCTGAGGTGTAAAGCAAGAAATGAAGATAACCGAGGAATAGAGATAATAGATTGAGCACTTAGCGGAATTAAAATGACAATAAATGGACAACGAAAGTTACACAGTAAAGACCTGCGTGGAGTCAAAACGCAGACGGATTGACGACGTAAAGTAACAGCGGGGAGACATTGGTTCCAGAAAGCTCGAGATAAAGAAGAATGGTTAAGACAGAGCCATGCCCAAGAGTAGACTAATATGGATTAAGGAAGATTATCCAAATGTGTGTCTAAAAAGACTTCATTTTTATAACATTCGTTAGATACTTACGTCATAAATAACAGTTTCTGTGTAAGGAAACTCTTCAGAACTAGTAAGTCTGTTATGTATCCATATTAAATTCAAATACGAACCTAACCATTATTTACGACTTCAGGGGCTAATAGGGCCATATATTCTCTATATTTATGTAAAATGACCTTAATCATTATATGATTGATATGATGAAATAACAATAAAAACAGCTTGATATAACTTCTGGATCCAGGCATTAAACCAAGTTTAACTTGAATGTTTACACTGATATTTATAACAATAATTTTAATCTTATAAAACATAATTTTTCCAAAAATTGTTAGTACAGATTTGCATTAAAGATGACGGTGTTTGATAAATACCTGCTAAACTGTTAGTTTTGCGTTGGACTTTTGAGTCTTTGCCTCCTTTGTTACAGTCGCAAAAAAAAACTACGTTGCGGCGCCAATTTTGTTACAGTCCAATCGAGCATTTTCGACGATTCGTAACTAGTTTGATGGAAAGGGGCTTACAGCTTAGCTCAGAGGAGTAGGGGGAGTTCGTAAAAATCGCTTATAGGAAAAAATCTGTGGTTGTGTACAGGGCGAGTTAAAATAAGTGGGCCCCACCTTCCAAATCCAGCTGATTGTGTAGGTCCTCGTGGAAGGCCGAGAAGCCGACAGCTTACGGGAAGGGAACCTACCTTTAATTGTGCCTTCACCTGTATATTTAAAGCTTGCAAAATCCTTACACAACAAGTACAAAAGACACAATAAGACACAGCAAACTTTAAAACACATATAATAAAATATTTGGCCAAAATACAACGAAATGGCAAGTTATAACACAAATAGTTTAAAATTACAATTACCATGAAAATCCTTGACGTTCGTAGGAAACGACGCCTCTGACTCACAATATTTATACTGCGATATATCTGTGTGGTCAATGGCGTAGTTTACAGGAAAAAATACTATTTTAATATTTTTACAAACAATAAATGAATAGCGATCGAAGATCGCTTTTGGGTTGTCTACAAAGAGTTCAAAATCGCGAAATTCTGCAAGTTGACGCGAGCAAAAAAAAAGGTTTATTTTTCACTGGACAACAAAAAAACTAATTCTTTACCTTGCAGAGGAGACGGCACAATATACGGCAATTTCCAGTTGCTAACGATGAACGCCAGCGAAGACAGGAACCTTCGATGGTATGGAGAAATGGCTGCAGAACCACGGGCATTGGGCTTCGAAGATGATCCGCCGAAAGGTGATTGGTCAACTCACTAAAGAGTTGCCTTTTCCTGGGGTTGAATCGAGTTATTCCTATTTAATCCGGCAGTAGTCGACGGCCTGTTAAGTACCCCTTGGTACAACAGCGAAACGGAAAACACATAACAGATACCCCTTTCAAAAAAACCCGAGAGCCGCCCCTGCAGCACTTAACGTAATTACGGCCCCCGTACGGGCGACCGGAGTCCATAAGGATCGGAAATGAACTAACCCAAAAAGGCAACGGGACCACACTTCTCCCAACAGATATTGCACCACATTTTGAAATGTTACGCAAGAAATTCTAGAAGGAATTCGGTTTTAACGCGCGAGTTCCAGGAAGCGTTCAAGGTCTAGCGCGGAAAACAAGAGTCTGCAATTTTAACACAAAGAAGACTGTTAACATATCTCGAGCTTCGAAAGACAAAACAAAATACCGAAATGGTAACCGAAAATAAGACTTTAATTAAAATAACGATATTGATTCTAACGAAGCGGCAAACAAATTACGGAATTAATAAAGTGTAGCGGCAAATTTGAAAATCACATAACACCTTTTCTATATAAATGACATGATGATTCCATTGGATGTGGACTTATGTGTTTATGTTTAACTGTATTTTTCATCGTTTTATTGATCTGTTTACCTCATTTGTCGCTTGCAGTACAGTCTGCAAAAGTAGTTCTTGTTGCGTCATTGGTTATTGGAATATCGCTGATATGAAAGAAGTGGAGTATTGGCTTGTGGTAGATCCGCTTTAATTTCATTTATGTCAAAGTATTTGTCGTCTAGCTTAATCCTAAATAATATGTTGGTAAGACTTCCACAGATCAGCACATTGTTAAGAGCGATTTTTTAAAGTCTTTATATTTTTTACTACCAGACTTTGTTGAAAGCCTATGCAACATCTAGAAAGGTCTCTCAGCAGACTGCTGTTTCTTCAAAATATTTCCTGATAATTTGTATTATCCTGTGGACTAGGTCTACAGTTGAGTACTGATTTCTTAATACAAACGGGTGGGTAGGAACCAGTTCTTTTCGTTTTAGTATCGGATTAAGTCTTTTGAAATAATACATTATGATACTAGCGTATAATGAAGCCTTCAAAGCACGTGTGTCGATTTGATGTTTTTGCAATTTGACTCCCATGATCAATTTTATTTTCTTTATCGCTATATGAATACAGAAGTCGATTAAAGGTTCATTGCACATTAGTATCATAATATACTATTTTATACATTTTGGCTACTATGGGAGATGGGACGACGTAACGTTGTTTGGTTTCATGATTTTCTGTAATCGTTATTATCTCGACCACCTTCCGATCTCTCGGAACACACATCAGTCGAAATGCTGCATTTATTATTATGGGATTATAACAGCGCTGCAAAATTAGCCTTTACTTCCACTAATACACAAAGTTTTACAAACTATTTAATATGGCTGCATCTTACTTTTTCTTGTTCTCTTGTTGTTAAGTTTTCCTACATCCATCCTATTTAATGCTGATTTGATTATCTGATACTGCTCTTAGTTGGTGTTTCAGTACTTGCTTGTGATTAGATTACATTCTGGAGCTTTCATTGCATTCAGTGTTCTTTAATCTCACTTGTTACTTCTCGTGGAATAATTAATTTTATTTCATTCTTTTTTCTACCACTTTCTACATACAGTAGTGTTTTGTGCTGGTTGTTGGTTCGGTTCAAATATATTTTCAAGGTGGTTTGCGACGACATCTGCCTTCTGCTTGTTGTCTTTTGTCTTTAGCCTATCCGTTTGCAGTTCTTGTGCAAGTATTGTCGCCCTCCTTGAATCTGTATCGTTTGAGAGGTTTATCAGGTAGTTGTTCACCGATTTGTTTTTGTCTCTTCCCCTTCTCTTCCTAGTTGCCTAGTTTGTTAGCTTATACTATATTGGGGTTCCGGTTAATGCCGTATTTCCGAGCTATTTTTCGTTTAGCAACTAACTTTTAGCTTGTTTTGAGGTAATTGTTGTTTATTGCTTTGCTTCTGATTTATGGAGTGATGATTAAAGCTGTTTGTTAAACATGCACTACACTACTCAATGGTATGCCATGGTTTTGTAATTATTTTTTGAAATGACTGTCTACGTTTTAACTGAATTCCTATCTTCAAAATTCTACAAGTAACATAACCGGTTATCAAACGCCAACAAATGTTTGTGTTAATAAGAGTATAACACGTGCTGGTACTTATCTAATGATTACGTGAAGCTTCTGGAAAGTTAAAAGCAACGCTAGGTTGGATGCCTACCAATAAGGTGTTGCTTCAAATTTCAATCAAATATTTTTTTTTAACCAAAAGGAAGACTTACGCTGAGTTCTCATCTTGAGCTCTTTCTGAAACGCTTCCAATCAGTAAGGTTGCTAGTCAGTGTGGCGTTACATGTTTGTTGATCCAGTTTTTGCTTAACCTTCCTTATACGGGGTCAAATTACACTCATATAATACCAATTGGGGTACGTGTCCACCCCGTTTTATTTTCCTTGTAAATTGATCTCTTCAATATTATTTTATAATTGACTGTTACCAACTATAATATATAGATTGCAATTAACTTTTGTTACGACCCATTTTCAAGATGTTTTTCTTAAAAAAATTATACACACATTTTTCAACTTATTGACAACTATTGCACAAAAACTGGTTTGTACAGTGTTCTAAGCAAACAGAACGATTACATTGTACACATCTATTACGCTTCTATCCTTTCCTGTAGTGCAGATACAACATCTTCCAGGGGCATTATTCAGGGGATCTCTAACGCTTGCTTTGAAAGTTTCGGAAAAACGTCCAATATGTTAGCTTTAATATTCCTGGGCAATTTTGTTCCCAACTTATATCTTCTTGACACACGTTCTTAGTAGATATGAAAACAGCGGTTCTGGACCACTGCTCTTATGGGAAATCCCATGTTAAATTTCGTTTTGGTGCAGGTCTTTTTTGGGGGGTGTCTGTAATGAGTGCGAGAGAGAGGTACTTCGGATGGTTGATGGTGTGAGAGAGAGGTCCTTCGGATGGTCTGTGTGAAGTGGTTCTTTGTGCAGAGGTGGATGTGGTGGGGGTATTGTCAATGACCAGAAGGTGTAGTGGAGGTGTAAGAAGAAGGGTAATAAGTTGGTAGAGAGAGAGAGAGAGAGAGAGAGTGTAGATGGGTATGTGTATGCAACCCGCCGTACTTTTTTATAAATACGTGGGGATTCGACCCGTGGACCGTTGTATTACGAAGCAGAGATGATTTGCTCGCAGCCACCGAGGCTAGTTGCTATAGGATTGTAGTAAGTGGTATATATGTGCGCCCCTGAAAACGTCGCGAGAGTATGCAGCATGGATGTAGCAATTTGATATCGGCTATCCCCGCTCCCCGCGCCGGATAGCTTGCTTAAGCTGGTGGTGAATTGATGATTAATTAAACTATTACCTAATATAATAATAATAATGTAATAGTAGCCAAAAGAATAATAACCAAGTAGGGGTACGACGAGGGGGATTGTGGTGCGAGGGGGGTGTGTATATTTTATGTATGTTGTAGAGGGATGCATATGACGGCAGGGGGTTGGAGGGGGTGTTTTTTCGTTTATTTTCCCCAAATTTCCACCCGTTTCGGAGATATTTGACATTTTAAGGATTTTTAAGGTGGTTTGGACTTAGAAAAATTTGCAATAAAATTAAAGAACTATAGTAACTAGTATAGGTACAATAGGGGTTGGGGGTGGTGAGAGTGGGGTGTGTACTATATATATGTTGTAGAGGGATGCATATGACGACAGGCGGTTGGAGGGGGTGTTTTTTCGTTTATTTTCCCCAAATTTCCACCCGTTTCGGAGATATTTGACATTTTAAGGATTTTTAAGGTTTGGACTTAGAAAAATTTGAAAGTTTGAAACTGAATACAAATTTATTAAGTTTGCTGCTGCTGGACCTGGGGGAGTCTTCTTTGGTGGTAATCTCAGGTGCTGTCGGCGTTGTCGGCACGTGCTAGCGAGGCGAGGCGGAGACAGCAGCAACTGGTTGTTTTCCCACAGGCCGCAGAAGGTCAAGCATGCGTCAGCTTGTTTGTTCTCGCGGTGGCGGTTCGGTTATGAGATCATCGGCTTGCATCGACGCAAACACATGTTGCTATCGTGTTTGGTATAGACAGAAAAATAATTCGCTTGCGCGTGCAAAATAAAACAAACAATTTGAAATTTAAAGCAAATATAATAAAAAAGAACCCTCCGATCACTGCTGCTGCTGCAGAGGTACGTTATAATGTCCACAAGGTAACGAGCTTATGCCATCAGGATAGGTAGATACCTAATGATGTTTGGATCGAATTGTGCTATGTGTGGCATAAAAAATTGTGTTGTGAAATAAAGAGTCGTAATAGGTTTGAAATTTTTATACGTTTGCTTAATGCGGTTCTACCAACACCTTTAGCTTTTTTGATGACGCAATCATTATTGTCATACACACTAAAGTAGTCGTCGTCGAGGTTAGGTTCATAATTGGGCGAGAGAGAGAGAGGTACTTCGGCGGGAGGCTGTTTGCGAGCCGCTATCCCCGCTCCCCGCGACGGATAGCTTATTAACAAACAAAAATGTCAGTATTGAGGATTCGAACCCAGGACCTTGCATGTTGAAGCCTGTCGGCCTAGACGACTCCGCAACACTGACATGTTTTGAAAGTCACGTAGAAGTGAGGCTATTTGAATGACGTGGAGTACCAACCTGACAGACAAACAGATCTGTAAGAAGTTACGTATTATTAAACTATTAGAATGTAAGGCGTCGAGGTTAACGCGTATTTGTACCTGATTCCTTGTCCCTTTGTAGCAAAAAATCTTTTTAAAAGCTTCTTGTTTTTTTGCTTGTTACTACACACCAAACACATTGTACGATAATTATGATCATCGTTTCATTAATTATTGTTATTAATATTAATGAGTCTAAAATTTGCGGATTATAGCACAACCAGCATCTTACACCGCAAATCTGACATGTTTGCAGAACTGCGTATTATTAAGCAATTTCAAAGACTGCGCTCTCTCCCTCTCTCTCTCTCTCTCGCACTTATCAAACTTACAAAAATATCAAGATTGTAGAAAGTGGTACGAACTTCTAGAGAGTAAGGCCTCGATATGTGTAATGCACACAGTTTTAACTGTTTCTTTATCTATTTCTGCTTGAGTTAAATACACTTGACAAAATTTAATTAGATCGAAAGAACATGAAGTATATGTAATTCAAAAGAAAAGTAACCCTTAGTTCTTAATATAAGTGTTAAATACATAACACCGAATACCGTGTCATCTGGATTTCACAGTCAAATAGCTTAAACATCGTCTTTCCGTTTCAACAGTAATACTAATATGCTAATGATGGTAAGCAAATGATGGTAAATAAATATACTAAAGAATAATAATTCATACATTTATTAAACATAAACAATGGGAATGGCTGAACTAGCGAGAGAGATCACACCATAGCACAACTATTGAGAGAGAACGGTGGTGTACGCGGACCATGCAAATTTTAGGCTGACCGAGCACATGTAACAGTTTGAGTGTGCAGTGTTAATAAATGTAACTAGGAGAAATCTTGCAGACCGCGAAGAGGGTTTCGCAGCATATAGGAGAGGAACAAGGCTCATCAGTTGGAAGCGTGTCACTATTTAGATATTTACATCCCGATGAGAACTACCCTGAAAGAATGGTGCTG